>VYXD01002485.1:0-11339 GCA_013397195.1 Hylia prasina
AAAGAAAATAAAGTATTTGGGGGTGGGAAATGCATTGCTCTTTGAAATGAATCACAATTGGGGGATGAAATTGTGTTTCTGAGTGCCTCAAGATATGAATTGTTTTCATTTTTTAAAATAATTTTATACAAGTGTCAAAACAGCTGGCTGGATTATTTGGAATTTTTAAATAATCCTAACTTTTTTAAAGTAGATTTTGAGAACTGTCCTGTATATAACAGTAATGTAGCAATAAATGTGACATTTTATAACAATATTACTTTTTTTATCCCCATGTGTGTCCTTCAGATATTGTACCCCTAGGAATTAAAAGTTGGAATAAAGGCTATGCCTTGTACTAAAAAACAAAAAATGAAAGAAAACACCCGAGAGGTTTTCAGACACCTGCTCTGGGTGTGGGTCCTGCCCCCTGCATCACTGTTGTTTCATTGCCTCTGCCCCCGGGGAGCACCCACAAGTGGGAAATCCAGTTAAATGCCCCTAGCCCATCCCAGGAGCCCAGCACAGACTGGTGATGGAAGAAATTCAGTAAATCAGAGTCGTTAAGGTTGAAAAAGACCTTTAAGATCATCAAGTCCAACTGTCAGTTCACCACTGACCCATGCCCCAAGCACCACACTCATTGTCCGAACACTTCCAGGGATGGTGACTTCACCCTTCTGCCCCAGGCAGCGTGTTCCAGTACCTGACAGCCCTCTTCGTGAAGAAATTTTTCCTGATATCCAACCTAAACCTTCCCTGGCACAACTTGGGGCCGTTTCCTCTCGTCCTGTCCCTTGTTCCCTGGGAACAGAGCCCGACCCCCACCTGGCTCCATCCTCCTGCCCGTCACGGTCCAACATCCCCCAGGACTTTCACAGAATTACAGATTGATTTGGGTTAGAAAGGCCCATAAAGCCCATCTTGTTCCACTCCCTGCCACAAGTAGGGACACCTTCCACTGGACCAACCTGGCCTTGGACACTTCCAGAGACAAAGCATCTGCCTGGAAGCATCTGCCTGGAAGCATCTGCCTGGAAGCAGCCTTCCTTCTCAGGTTTGCTGCCTGTGTTTTCACTGTGCTGCTCCAGCTCAAGGCTTGTGCACACAGAGCAGGACAGCCCAGACTAACTGAGAAGTGACTTTGGCAGTGTTTGGTTAAATCTCCCTTAGCCTCGGGTGCCTTCCCTGAGCAGTGAGGCAGCTCTGCCCTTCCCGAGCTGCTCTGGCTGCATGGAATGACAGTCCTTCCTTAGACTCCATCATAAAATCACAGAATCATTAAGATTGGGAAATGTCACAACAGGACACGGAATGAAGGCACGGCACATACAGTGAGCTCCAGAGGCAGGAAAAAAAGAAAGTTTATTTACAGTTAGAGTTTTTATAGTTTTCAGGGATTGTCTCTGGATTGGAGGGAGAAGATACCACCTCTCCATCCAGAATGGCAGAGACAAAAGTCCATCAAAGGTCTCTCCTTGGGAGAGGAATGTAAACAAAGATTGTTTTTCCTACAAGTCCTTGAAAGTCTCCACTTTCACATGTAAACATTCGAAAAGCAATAGAAAAGTTAGAAAACTCCAAAGATTCTCAGAAGGCTTTTAAAAAATTCAGAAGGCTTTAGAAATTCAGGGTGACAGGGAAAGACTTTGCAGATCACCCAGTCCTACCATTAAGCCAGCAGCACTGCCATGTTCACCACTTAAAATGTCCTCAAGAGCCACATCCACATATTTTTAGAATGCTTCTAGGGATGGTGACTCCACCGCTGCCCTGGGCAGCCTGTGCCAGTGGTTTACAGCTCAGATCCAGAGGAGGGAGAAGTGTGTGCTTGGGAGCAGCCTGGAAGATGGGTGCTCAACAAATGCACGAGGTGGAGCATAAAGCAGGCGAGTGCCAGTGTCCAGAGCAGGCTTGGGCTGGGAGAGCCGGTGAGGACAGGAACAAGGAGGAGCACAGAGGAGTTGCTGAGAGCATACCGCTTCCCAAGATCTGAGCAGTGGCCACCACATGAGGCAGAGCTGGAAGTTCCTGCCAGCACTCCCTCCTTGGAGATGAGTCACTATTAATGGGAGATGAGCTGGGATAAGACTACCAGATCCTGTGGGCAAACGTCATGTCACACTCCCACTGCCAGACAATCACAGAATGGTTTGGTTTCTAAGGGAGCTTAAAGCTCATCCCATGGGCAGGGACACCTTCCACTAGCCCAGAGTGCTCCAAGCCTGGTCTAGCCTGGCCTTGGACACTTCCAGGGATGCAGGGGCAGCCACAGCTGTTCCAGTGTTCCTCCTGCATGTTCACAAGAGGCTGAGCAGGCTCCGACCAGAGCCTGGGGAGCATCATTGAACTGATGGTGATTTTATGACCTCTCCTGAAAAACCTGGCTGGAAACTCCGGGAGACTGGCCGTGACAGGAGGGTTTGCTAAGGCGGGGATGGGTTCTGAGGAAACCACTTTGGGAAGGGGGCACTTCCCTCCACACAAGAGCCTGAGAAGCTGTCCCAGCTCATTTCAGGGACACTGCCACCTCTCAGGGCCCGTGTCCCCTCTCCAGCCTGGGGACATCCTGTCCCCTCAGTGCTCACATCAGGGCTCGTGTCCCCTCTCTGGTGCGAAGACAGGCCTCATGTCCCCTCTCCAGTGCAGGAGCAGCCTGTTCCCCCAGGGCAGCTGCTGTCCTCTCTCCGGTGCAGGGACAGCCCGTCCCCTCGGTCCGTGTCTCCTCAGGGATCGTGTCCCCTCAGGGTTCGCATCCCCCTCCAGTACAGAGACAAGCCCGTCCTCTCTGGGCTCGTGTCCCATCAAGGTCCGTTTCTCATCAGGGCCGCTGTCCCCGCTCCGACGCGGCGACAGCCGCTGCCCTCCGGTCGTGCCTCCTTTGTACCCGCGTCCCCTCAGCGCCGCTCCAGCCCCGCCCCGTCCAGCCCCGCGCGTGCTCGGAGCGGCCCCGCCGCGCCGGCGCTCGGGGTCACTTTGAGGCGGCGCCATCGCCATGTTGAGCCAACTGCTGGGGCCGCGCTACGCGCAACTGCTGCGGACCTGGTGAGGACGGACCGCACTGCCCACCCCGCCCTGGGGCTGGCTGGGCCTGCCCGCTTCTACCCGGGGCTGTTTGTCCGCTCTGATGCGGGCTCTTGCGCTCCAGCGCGGGGTCTGCCTGCCCTGACCCCGGATCTCCCCGCTTCGACGCGGGGCTGTCTGTCCGCTCCGACCCGGGCTCTGCTCCCCCCTCCCGAGTCTGTTTCCCCGGCCCGAGGCTCCGCGCTCCCCTCACGGCGTCCTCCGGGCAGGGCCGCGCACTCAGCGCGCGGTGTGGGAGCCTGCAGGGCGCCCCGAGCCCTTCCCGAAGCCTTGCCCGAGGCCTCGCCGTTCCCTCTGCCCTTTGAGGGTCGCTGGGGACGGTCCTGGACTGCGGAGCAGCGCTCGGGCCGGGGCTGAGGGGCCGAGGAGCCGGGGAAAGGGCTTGCGGCCCATCCGGCGTTGGCTGTATTTCACATATATAAATACAGCAGTGCCCATGGGTGCCCTTTGCAAGGCTGTGGGAGGCAAAACAAAGTGTTCGGCGGGGCAGAACCGACGGGATGTGGCTGTAGCAGTGTATGGCATTGCGTCTTCTCTTTGCTGAGTAGTAGTATTTTTAAGTAAAAGACTATGACCTTTTTCTTGTCAAATATCTTGGCTGCCCTGAGGACTAATGCTGTTCCGTATCTGTGAGGTTGTTTTAGTTTTCTGTGTCCACTTTGGGCACCACAAAATCAGAAGGATCCAAAGCTGTTGGAGTGTCCAAAGGAGGGACACGGAGCTGGGGAAGGCTCTGAGGAGGGGCTGAGGGCACTTGGCTCGTTCAGCTGGAGCAGAGGAGACTCAGGGGAGGCTCCTCGGGGGCTGAGCTCTGCTCTGGGACAGGGACAGGAGCCCAGGAAGGGCTGGAGCTGTGTCAGGGCTTGGGATGGAGCTGAGGGAAAGGTTCTTCCCCCCGAGGGTGCTGGGGCACTGCCCAGGCTCCCCAGGGAATGGTGCCAGCCCCGAGGCTGCCAGAGCTGCAGGAGCTCTCAGGGATGCTCAGGGTGGGATTGTTGGGGTGTCTGTGCAGGGACAGGAATGGGACTCAGTGATCCTTGTGAGTCCCTCTCAGCTCAGGAGATCCCAGAATGCTTTTTCTGATTGAAGTGACTTTCTCAGGTACCTCAGCCATGAGCATCTGCCAGGCCTTTCACAGTGGTGATGTGTTGTGTACCTGTGTGTGTGTCTCTTCTTTAGGACCCCCACCCTTGTGACATGGGGTGGAGTGGCTGGTGTTGGTGTGATCTGGGCCACAGACTGGAAGCTGGTCTTGCAGTATGTTCCCTATGTTGGCGGCAAGTACAAAACTGAAGACTGAGCTTCCCTCTAATGGTGAGTTTTGTTTGTGCATCTCTTTGCTTAATCAATAGAATTATAAAATCACAGAATCCCACATGGTTTTGGATTGGAAGGACCTGAAAGCTCATCCTGCTCACCCTCTGCCATGGGCAAGGGACACCTTCCACTATCCCAGGTTACTCCAAGCCCTGTCCAGGAGAACCTGGCCTGGAACACTTGAAGACAATGACCCTGTGTTGGTGTGACAGTGCATGTTTCCTCTTTGCCTGGGGCACAATCATATTTTTTTTCTCTCTCTCTCTCTCTTTTACTAGAAGAAAGGTTTGTTTGTTGGCGGCTGCTCGGGGCGGGACAGGAATGTAATGCATGCACAGACTGCGCAGTNCACAGAGCATCAGAAGTATTAAATATTAATTGGAGTATGTTTTTCAAGCGATTATTTTGCAAGCAGTGGGTTTTCCACAACATAATGCAGTTCTTAAGAGGTCAAATCAAGCTAATTTGGAACTTTTGATGTATTTGTTTACTTCTTTTCCTGACCAGAAGGGCTACAAGCTCAGGATTAGTTTTGTGACTAGGCAGATTTCTCCTTTCTGCTGCTGGTAACTGGTATTAAAAGTAAATTTTAATAGCTGGTTATTATATTCCACAAATTCCTTGGAAGATCTGCTTTCTTGAGGTTTTGGTTGTTTTCCTTCTTTGAATGCATATCAGAAGTGCTGTTCTGAATGTTCTGAAACTGGAGCAGCAATTCCTAAATTCCTAAAGCTGGAGCAGCAATTAGACATCTTTCTCTTTGGGCTCTAAGTGCATATTCTTTCTAGCAGGCAGGCTTTGGATTTTGTTATTCCTTGCTGCAGATAGAAGGGAGTCAGGAAGATTTTTCCATTCGTTAAAGGATGTTAATGGGGAAACTCTGAGTCCAGAGGAAACTCTGTCCACCTCAGTGTTTGTTTCTTCTGGTCAGAGTAACTGTTACATCTAAATGTTGATTAATGAAAGTGAGCTAGTTGTGTTCCAGCTACACAGTATTTTGTAGGGAAGTCAGTCAGTTTGGAAAGCACAGACAGTACTTTTAAAGTTGGGTTTTTTTAGCAGTAGTTGTTGCAGTTTAAACGATTTACTGTTCTCAAACTCAGTATTGCACAGGTCCTTCTGTAACCAAGAGAGGAATTAAACTTGACTTGGAAGTTTTCTGCACTGGAGGCATTTTGGGTCACTGTGATGTTTACAGATGAGTCTTAGAACCATAAAATCACAGGATGGTTTGGGTGGGAAGGGTCCTTAAAGCCCATTCAGTTCCACCCCCTGCCATGGGCAGGGACATCTTCCACTGTCCCAGGCTGCTCCAAGTCCCATCCAACCTGGATGGAGAAAAGTTTTCAAGTGGAAAAGCTCTCAAGTTATGTGGAGATTAAATTATCTTCTAAGGGCCTTCCTTTCCTAAAGATTGTCAGTAGTAGGAACACAGCTCTATTCCTGAGCCGACAGTGTCTGTGTTTCCCATTTTGAAGTAAGAACTTTGTGTGTCAGTCCTCTGGAAAGAGGAGCAGAGAAAGGGGATGTGTCTGTGGTGGCCTGTGCTCCCTTCCAAAGGGACTCCAGGCCTGCACACCCACACCTGGATCAGATCCTGTACCAGAAACTTCCTGCCTGGATTCTGGAGGGTTTTGAAATCTCCTGTTGGCTGCTGTGGCACTGTGCAGGAAGCTGTGCTTAATGACTGCTCTGTGTTTGTTGTAGGGTTATTGCTGGAGAGTTTTTGGAGCCATCCGTCCGCTGAGACCCTGCTTGGGGTGACCCTGAAATGCCCAATACAGAGTCTGCAACAAGTTGTGATCTGTGTCTCTCTCTCCAGTGAGCAGCTGTGAGCAAATTCACCTTCTCTCACCACTTCCTCTGAGTACTTGCCCAGCACATCTTGCCTTGATGGGAGTAATTTATAAACCTGGCGTACAAAATAAACCAAGTGAATGATTTTGGGGGGGGTTGGGTTTTTGTGTGTATGTGTGTGTGTTACCTTCTTAGTCCACATTCTTAAGACCACACTCCTGGTTTGGTTTTGGGGTATAGAATCATGGAATCACAGACTGGATTGGGTTGGAATACCTGGCACTATGCCAGGCTGCTCCAAGCCTTGTCCAGCCTGGCCTTGGACACTGCCAGGGATCCAGGGGCAGCCACAGCTGCTCTGGGCACCATGTTATGTCTTCAGCTTGTTGGACTGTGTGTCCTAAGGCAGCTCTGCCATGTGTTTGTCTCTTTTCCTGTGCAGGATCCTTGGAAATCAACCACTGGCTACTAGGATACTGGGTTTGATGATTTATTTATATCAATTACAGCTCTTGAGCTATTCTTAGGGATGTGTTGATTTTAGGCTCATCATTCCTGGATCACTGGGGCCTTGTGGATAGTTAACTTTTCACAGCCAATTCTACAGAGTGTCATGATAACAGATTCCTGAAATTTAGTTCAAAGTAAGAATTTGGGTTTTTTAACATCTGTTGATGGACCCCTTATATGGTCTATTTTTTAAGCTTTTCTGGCTTAATCTAGGCTTGAAGAAGACAGGCCCCAAATCCTGGATGTCTTTCGTTGTACCAGGATGAAAACCAGAGGTTCCAAGAGCTGTTCAGTTCTTAATTTGAGGGTTGTGTAGAAGAAGAATCTATATCCTCAATTCATAGATTTATTTGTGAACTTAAATCAGTGATGAAACAACCCCCAGATACAATCCTTTAGATGAGACTTTAGCTGTTTGAAAAAGGAAGAAGGAGGATTATTTTGCTCTGGTCTCTGCCACTCAGCCACAGATGACTCAAACTCATCCCTTTTCACAAAGACCAGAATTTACAAACAAACTTCCTCTGTGTGAGAACAGGGTCACTGTTTTCTCTCTGTTTAGTGCCCAATTTAATCTTACTAGAATGTTTGGCTGTAATGCAAGGTTTGAATCTCTTTAGGGGAAAATCCCAGTTGTAGCTGTGCTGCCTGTGTGTCACTGTCAGGGCTGTGTCACCTCAGAGGTGTTTCTATGGAAAACTGTTGGAATGTCTGCCCAAACAGTGGCACCGTGCAGGACACTTGGATTACTTAATTAACAGTAAAATTTCTTAGTGTTGCTTCAGCAGCATCACTGTTAATAAATTGGGGGCAAAGAATGTAATTGTCACATGCAAAAACTGCCTTTCTGCTCTGCTGTGTCCAGTAAGATGCAATCACATAATCCTGGAATATCCCGAGTGAGAAGGGGCTCACAAGGATTCTCAAATCCAGCCCCTGCCCTGCACAGACACCCCAACAATCCCACCCTGAGCATCCCTCAGAGCATTGTCCAAATGCTCCTGCAGCTCTGGCAGCCTTGGGGCTGGACCATTCCCTGGGCAGCCTGATGGAACAGAAGCTTAGGGAATAATGGAATAATGGTGCTGATTCCTCAGGCTGTCCCATCCCTGCTCCAGCAGTGCTTCTGACTGACCCACAGGAGGCCAAAGCCTCCCCTTAACCTCGGGATGCTGAGAGTGTAGGTTTGACAACAGCAGCCCTCTGCCCTATGCAGTGGTGTTGATGCTGATCCATTTCCAGCCAAATGATGCCTGGCCAGTGGATATTCTTGGCAAGAGGATATTCTGTCAGCCTGTCCTTGCAGCCAGTGCGAGCTGTCAGTCAGTGGTGACAGTCACATTCACACAGCCCCAGTGGTAGAGGTGTGCCCAGCAGGTGAGATGAGATACTGAAAGGAGAAAAATATTTAAAGTCCCAGCTGTGGGCACAGGCAGCACTGCAAGGAGCATACAGACCTTGGATTTGTTTGGGGATTGTTCAGCTCCTTCTTCATGCAGCATTTCTAGTGATGGATTTATTGCTAATTAACCCTAGGATTAGTGTATAAATGATTTAATTGCTATAGTTCTCTTGCTACAAGAGCAAGAAACACACTCTTGAAAATACCTTCTGCGTTCTTGGACAAGTCTCTGTTAAAATTCAAATAATTACTGTTCAAGTGGCATGGGTGATCTTTCTAATTTTTAATATCCTAGCATTGCCTCTCTTCTAACAGTTAATTATTTTCATAATGAGCTATGAATACCACATATGTTAGAGGAACAAATTAAAAAGCAACGACCTGACAGAGAGGGGAAAAGCTTCCCCTTCCAGTCCTGGAGGGGACACAGAGGTAGCTTTGGATTTGCAGGCATCAAACAAGCTCTGAGTTGATGCTGTAACTTTGGAACAGCCCCTAAGGAAAGGGAGGCTTTGCATTCCTGCCTGCCTCTTCAAGTGTTTGTCCTTATTGTGGTACTCCCACTTCGCTTCCCTGGTGGAATGTGCAAGCGGAGATGGGACAGGGGGTTTTACTGCAGCCACCTCAGCACTGTGACCCTGGAACAGCCCTTGTTGGTCTCTTCTCCTGGAAGAGCCTCTGCTGGGGCTCCTGGGTTGGGAATTCCCTGGGAAATCCTGCTCTGGAATAAGCTCCTCAGTGGGCTCTGGGAGTGTGGAGTAGGAAGCTTCAAACCAAGGATACCTGCAGAGCGAAATCAAGAGTTTTTCTGTCAGGATATCTTGCTGCTTCCTTCTGTGCCTGACAACAAGCGATTTTGGTGATTTTTTGGGTTATCTGCTCATCCTGGGGCAACACAGAGTCTCTGGCAGCTGAATCCACTTTCAGCTGGTGGTTATACCTGCAAATACCTCACCTTGGCAGTGTTCCCAGAGGAATACTGGAATATTTTCCCTTCAGCTCGAGTTCATTTCTACCCAAACATTTCACGCAGTCCTAGAAGAGAGTAAATGTTTCCCTTCCACAAACCAGTGCTAGCTGCCAGTGAAAACTGATTTTCTACCTCCTGATACCCTCAGTTTGAGGTCCAGAGGACATTTCAGGGATCCTCTTCCACGTCCAAACTCACAGCTCCACTTGCTCCCAGCTCTGCCAGTTCATTCTTAAAAAAAACACCACTGAAGGTTTCACCGTGCTTGTTTCCTTTTTGCACTCCAAAGCACCATGTCAGTACAAGTTTTTGGGTACAACAGTATCAGTTGAGCTGGATTGTGAGGTTTGGGGTGTTTTTATTAAGAAAACAGGGACGTGCATTTATGGAAAATAGTGTGGGTTTGATCAATAGTGGGAATTGGAAGCTTTCCACCTCTTTTGTGCGAGATTTCAAGAAATAACAGTGATGGCAGAGACATTTCCTACCTGTGAGCCCAAAGGAGACAACATAAACTACCACACACCAGTCCCGGGGGAGCTGGGATGCCTTCAGGGCAAAGCTCAGCATTGATCAAATTAAAGACACCACCTCCACTCTCATGGATCTTAAAACTTTTTAAACAAAGCAAGTGTAACCTAGCACCAACAGGCACACCTGGCTCGTGGAAATTGTTTGCAGTTTCTACACCGAGTCTGGACAATTTGCAGCCCGTTGTGGGGGTGTGGGCTTCCCTCTCATCCATGACATGTCTCACATCCTCCCTCAGTCTCCTGCTGCTTTTCAAACGAGGCAGTTTGAAACGAGTGAGTGAGCCCTGAACTGAAAAAAATATAGGTAATAAGTAACACCCAACCATGTTTAACGATGGCCAGTGTTGGTTCCTGCCCTGGGATGGGGCAGCCCTGGATGCAGGGACAGACTGGGAATGAGAGGCTGGAGAGCAGCGCTGTGGGAAGGGACCTGGGGGTGCTGGTCAGTGGCAAGTTGGATCTGAGTCACCGCTGAGTCCTGGCAGCCCAAAGGGGCACCGTGTCCTGGGGGGCACCAGGCCCAGGGAGGGATTGTCCTGCTCTGCTCTGCACTGGGGCAGCCTCACCTCCAGTGCTGGGGGCACTTTGGGCACCACAAGATCAGGAGGATCCAAAGCTGTTGGAGTGTCCAGAGGAGGGACACGGAGCTGGGGAAGGCTCTGAGGAGGGGCTGAGGGCACTTGGCTCGTTCAGCTGGAGCAGAGGAGACTCAGGGGAGGCTCCTCGGGGGCTGAGCTCTGCTCTGGGACAGGGACAGGAGCCCAGGAAGGGCTGGAGCTGTGTCAGGGCTTGGGATGGAGCTCAGGGAAAGGTTCTTCCCCCCGAGGGTGCTGGGGCACTGCCCAGGCTCCCCAGGGAATGGTCCCAGCCCCGAGGCTGCCAGAGCTGCAGGAGCTCTCAGGGATGCTCAGGGTGGGATTGTTGGGGTGTCTGTGCAGGAACAGGAGTGGGACTCAGTGATCCTTGTGGGTCCCCTCCAGCTCAGGAGATCCCAGGATTCTCTGAACCCAGTGCCAGAACTGCACTACTCCAAACCCCCAGCCTTCTCTGGATGTCTCTCATTCCTCACTCATCATCTGCTGCACCCTTGGGATATCCCAGGATTCTATGTAACTGCCAGCTGAAGACTGGAGGAAGAGCTGGCTACTGACCCGAGTGGTGGCTGGAGAGAGTGGACACACTCCTGTGGACATACCTGCTGTAGTGTCTGACCCTGATCCCTTCCAACTGCTGCTCCAAGCAGGATTCTTAACAAAAATCTAATACATCATTCATTAAAGGAAAATTGATTCCTCTGATTTGCTTTGGGAAAGAGGCTGCCTTGTGGTGTTTCCCAGCATGTGGATACTGGAATGGCAAGGAACACGAGCTGCGGGAATTCAGGTGCTGGGTGGTACCTCATTCCCAAAACTGGGGTTCACAGGTGGATGTTCCTTGGCCGCGGCAGGCAGACACCTCTCCTGGCAGTACCACAGTAGGGAATTCGCCACTGCAGCTGTAGTAGGTGTTGGTTTACACGCTTTCCTGAAAAACTTTTCATTGCTTTGTCTTCACTCCAGCTCCTCACGGGCAGATTTCCCCTTCTTTTTGTTGGGTTTTTGTGGGGTTTTTTTTTTTGAGCGGGTGTTTTTGGTGTGCGGCTGTTGCGCGGAACAAGCCCCGCGAACCGCCCCCGGGGCAGCCCCATCGCGAGGGGCCGGTTTTCCCCCGGGGGTCCGGGCGGGTCCGCGGCCCCGGGGCGCGGGGC
>VYXD01002485.1:11707-24192 GCA_013397195.1 Hylia prasina
TAGTCCCAAATGAGCAGCAGGGGTGTTGTTTCCCCTTTCTTGGGGCTTGCTCTGCTGCTTTTTGGGTGTACTTAGGAATTCTGGGGAGGGAGCGTCGGCTGCTCGCGGTGGTGCCCCAGGGCGGGCTCGGGATGCGCCTTCCCGGGAGTGTGGCTGTGGGGGGAGCGCATGGCCCGGGAGCTGGAGGGTTTCTATTTATAGCCCAGCATGGCTCATATGGCTGTAGGTGGCCATATGGATCCTCCCCGCACCCACGAGGCACCCGCGGGCTGAGGTGTGAAACTCGGGTCCAGCGGGAGCTGGGAACGCAGCAGGAGCTGTCCCCGTGTCCTCACCTGGCCCTGCTTGTCGGGAAAATCCATACCATCAACTTCTGCATCTGTCACAGAATCCTCACAGGATGGTTTGGCTTGGGAGGGACCCGAGAGCCCATCTCATTCCACCTCTTGGCTTGCATGGAGTAGGGACGCCTTCCACTGGACCAGGTGGCTCCCAGCCCCGTCCAACCTGGCCTTGAACACTTCCAGGGATGGGGCAGCCACAGCTTTAGCTTCATGTTTCATTTTTAGAATCAGATTATGGCTGTGAGAAAAGGGTGAATGAACCAGAAAGTGCCATCCTCGAGAGTGTGAAGCCCATTCTGCTACTGCAGCTCAGAGGCTGAGGGCAGGATGAGACCACCAGCAGCAGCTGAAAGCTTCAGAGATCCTGTCTTTCCCAGAACTTGTTTGTTAAGTTGCAGTGTCGGAGCTGAACTTTAAAAAAAGGGGGAGAGAGGATAAGTAGCATGTTTTTATTCCCAAATTTTTATGGGTTTTCCCTTTGTATCAATTTGGACAGAGATCAAAGGTAGAATAGAGCTTTGTTGCGCTAATTTTTGGTTTCTGTTGCATTTTGCATTACCTCAGAGTGGCAAATACAGGTGTGGCAGTTCAGCAATACCTGTGCAAGTTCTGCCTGTTGTTTACCTGGGTGATTGTTCTGTCCAGCTCCCAGGGATGCAGATACAGGGCGGGTTTGTGGAAAACCCCCTGTGAGATGTGTGTGTGAGCCAGTCTCTGGCTGGAAATTACATCTTCCTCGAGGTGTGAGTACCTGGGCACGTTTGCAAAGCCAGTCCTCGGACCTCATCCTTAGGGGGGTTTCTGGCTGATCTGGTGGGACTTGTGGGCTGGGTTCAGAGTGAGCAGGAAAAGTGCAGGGATGGAGGATTTCAGGAAGAAAATCATGTCAGGGATTTTGTCAAAGTGGCAGGTTGTCTTTGAGAGAGTTTTGGCTCTCTTCAAGCTCAGGGTTCTCACACGGGGGAAGGAGAATTTAGTGCTGCTTTGTGGGGCTTTTTTCTTCAGAGTGTTTTTCTCCTGAAGGTTTGATGACCAGGTGTCAGAAATTTGGGATTGCTGCTCATCTCTGCCTCAGGTTGTTGACATCACTGTGCTGGGATTCACACTCTTGTGTGAAACTTACTTTGTTGAGAATTCCTTACCTTTGCAGCACAAATGTAAGAAGTTGGAAGGGAGTGTTGTTAACACTTCTCCAAGGATATTTTAATCAGTACAATCTTTTCCAAAAAAAACTGTGGAGCAGAATGCTTTTACTGAGTCTGTGCTTTGCTTTTCCTCTGTTGCTCTGGTTTGCCTGCAGGGAAGCTTATGATTTCTCACATGAGAAGGAAAAAACAGCCTCAAGTTGCACCAGGGGACATTTAGGTTAGGTATTAGGGAGATTTTTTTTTCATGGAAAGGGTTGTAAAAGATTAGAACAGACCCAAGGCAGCGGTGGCATCATCATCCCTGGAAGTGTTCAAAAATGTGTGGATGTGGCTCCTGGGGACCTGGTTTAGTGGTGAACATGGTGGTGATGCTGGGGTGGCAGTTGGATCTGGTGATCTTAAATCCTTAACAATTCCTGATTCCATGATGCCTGAGTTGAGCCCTGCAAAATCAACTGGTTGTATTTGTGTTTGTCCTGGTGTTACAGAGCTGCCACTTGGGCTCTTCTTTAGGGATGTGATGCTTCTGGAAATTTGGGAGATTTTGTGTGTCTCCAAGTGCTTTGTTTTGGGGTGGTTTTTTCGGGGGGGAGTTTATTTTTGGTATGGTTGGAGTCCAACTTGCTGAACAAAGTCCCCCCACGTTGCCCTGCTGGGCAGGGAGCATCATCCCTTGGGAGCGTCACCTTTTCCAGGCGCTCGGGGCAGCCGCGGTGGGAGGGGACAGTCCCCGAGGCTGCTCCGGGCGGAGCTGTGGGATGGAGCTGTGGATGTGTAGGGGTGTGGGCTGGGCTGTGGCAGCTGGAGGTGTCGCCCACCTGGTCTGGTGTGGTTTTTATGGCTGTGCCTGCCCATCCCAGCATAACCCAGCCTGGAGTGTGGGACCCCGAGGCAGGGCTGGGTGTGGATGCTGCTTGCAGGGATAACGTGAGGATGCTGTGAGAGAGACGCTGCCAGTGGTGAGTTGTGTGGTGTCCTGGGGTCCCCATCTCCCTGGGAGCACCGTCGGGAGGTCCTGCAGCCCTCCAGGAGCTCCTGCTGCTGGGATTTGCGTGGAGCAGAGCTGAGGAGAGACGTGAGTGGAGGGAGCACGATGGAAAGCAAGAGGTAGAAGCATTTTGTGTTCTGCCCTTGCCCCATCCAGCGAGGAAACAAAGCTCTGAGTGTCTGCTTCCAGTGACTCCTTTTCCCTGGGTTATTCCTGCCTCCATTTCTTCCAGAGGCAGGCGGTGGCTGGGTTTGCTCAGGGGTTTGGTTTTTTTGGTTTTTTGTCTTTTGTCCCTTGCTTCCCAAGTTGTGCAGATCCTGTGCAGGCTAAATGGGAGAGCGGAGGGGAGGAGACTGTGATGAGGGAGGAGGGGAGAGGGCCTGGGCAGCCTTAAGGATGTAAGGCAGGAAACAAAGGGTGAGCTGCACTTGGAGAGCAGGGGCACCTGGCAGGCCTGGCCCTTCAATAGGCTGCCCTGAACGCCGCTTAATCCGCACGGGAAAGGCTGGGAATGAGAGGTGGGGGTGGCTCGGGGTGGGTCCCAGCAGCCAGGTCTGTTTTGTTCCCGGGAGTCAGGCGGCCCAAGTGAATAAAGCCCCGGAGCTGGTGATGGATGAGCATGGAAAATCCTTTGCAACTTGTAAACTCCTTTGCAGCTTGGCCGTGTCCTTGCCTTTCACACACAGGGAAGTGTGACAGAGCCTGATTTAGGAGCCCAGGATCAATCTGAGCTCTCAGCGTGGCTGCCTAGGGGGGTGTGACAGAGCAGAGGTTGGGGTTTGCAGCTTTGTACCAAAATGTTTCATTTCTGGGCCTCTTTAAAAACTTTGTGCAGGAGGAGCAGAAGGAGGTAAATTCAGTATTTTGTGACATTTAAAGGGCACTTTAACAAGGCTCAGGGTTCCGTGGTGTTGGGGGAGTTTCTGTGTGTCCTGGTGTGCAGCAGGAATCCCACTTGAGTTTTGGGTTTCTCTGGTCCACCCCACACCTCTGACCCTCCCAGGTGTGTAGGTGCCCCCATGTCCTGCATGGTCCTGCCAGAGGGTCCCCAGGAGCTCCAGGGCACCCCAGTGCTTCCTTTCTCTGGTGTCACCTTTTGGTCACAGCTTTGTTCCCTGGTCTGCTACTGTCCCAGAGAGCCTGGGGATGATCCTGCCTTTTGCAAGACCTAATCAGAATAAAAGTTTTTCTTCTGAACATTTCAGTGCTTTTCCTTTGGGCCAAGCTTCCCCAGGAAGAGACAGGACTCTCAGTCATTTCAGGTGGGTTTTTTGAGACTCTGAGCAGCTTTTCAGTTCTTCCTTGCAAAATGACCTCAGCACATACTAAACACACAGAGTTGAAGGGCTCTGTTCACTTAAAAATCCTGTCTTTGGCTGTGCTGACTGTTCTGGAAGTTACTCTGCACTTTAATGCATTATTTTTAAACCTGCTAAGACACTAAACCCCAAATTGGAGCAGCAGATCTTGGAAGAGGAGGCAGTGCCATGTTCTTCATGTAGCAGGAATTTCTCTTCCTGGCTTCACTGGCAGCAACTGCTCTGCCCTAAAGCTGCTGGAGTTGGTTATTCCTCTCTCTGGATTGAGGCAAATAACTCCCTTTACAGTTTGAAAAAGTGATTCACAAATTTGAGGCTGGACGCAGGCTCTGTTCCTGGCTGCTCGGTCCTACTCTGTGTTATCTCCTGGCCCAAGTGCAGCTCCACAGGGACCTGGTCCAGCTGAGGAATAACCAGTGAGGGAGTGTTTGCTCCTCCTCTCCCTGTCCTACCAAGATGGATTATTTTCCTCAGCTGGTTCATTTGCATGAGCACTGGGCTGTGTGAGCAGTAGTGGTGGCAGGGAGAAGATCCAGGCAGGATAAGCAGCTTGGGAGCAGTTGGAGCCAGGAGCTTCCTAAGCAGATGCTGTGTGGGATCACCACAACCTTTCAGTCTTAACTCCTTCAAGAGGCTTTTTCTAATTTCAGTTTTAGTGTAATTTATATTAAATTTATCTCAGTTTTTGGAGTGCTTTTAATGCTTTGGTACTTTATGGGTTTGGGGGGTTTTTTAATCTATTTTTTTATGCACAGTCTGACTTAGCCTAATTGTTTTGTCACTGTCCTATACCAGAAATCCTCTACTTACACTGATTTTCCCCTAATAAAGTTTCAGGGCAGCAAATAATATGTGAGAATAGACTTTTCATTTTTGGGGTTTTTTTTGGTTTTGTTAAGACCCTGGTAGGGTTGTCAGTATCTCACCAGTGTGAGATAAAGTTGTAACTGGCATTTTTGGTCTTAAAATGCCTTCCAGCCTGTTAGTCTATGATAGTGGGATGGATTTACAGGGAATGAGCTTCTCCTGGATGTGAACTAGGATTGACTATGCAAGTTGCAGGGTGGAGAAGTCCAGAAGTGAGAGTAATCAAGCAAATAAAGAGCTGTGGTTATGATGCTTAGTGAGAAAGTGAAGAATACTTGGTGCTTATTGTCTTTACAGTCCTACACTGCAGCCATTACACACTGGCTTATTTTTGCTTTATGAATAAAGAAATAGCTTATGATATTGGAATATTAAAAAGTACAAAACCCCCAAAGAAAACATCAGTAAAAATTTGGAATAATTTGTGCCTGCTCTCCAGGTTGAGTCTTCATGGAAACCCAGGTGTTACAGAAGAATCTCTTCCCTTTTGCCATTAATGGAAAGTTTTATGAGGTTTTGACATTAATCTTGGCCTCATTTTGTGATTCATTGTTTTGCAGCTTATCAGTAGTTAACTTCTGGTTTTCTCCTTTTGTGGTGTCTTCAGGATGCTACAAAAGACTTCTGTCTTTGCAGCAAACCTGAATGTGCTGTTCAAGGGGCAGGGAGAGGAGGCAAGGAGCATTTGTGGTGCTGGTCAAATGCAACAGTCCTGGGATAAGAAATGATACTTGAAAATGGGCATTTACTATGAGAGACAACTGAATGAAAAGTGCATCTGTGCTGAGATCTCCCTTGATGGTTATTGTGTGCATTATGCTACATTTTTACCTGATCTGAATCTTCCTGTTGACATATAAAAACATTATAACTTGTCTCTTCCACACGAGACAGAGTCAGTATGAAAGCAAAACCACGTGTTTTAGAGTTGAATGTGAGCTTCATTCTTGAAAGTCCAGCATGTGTTTTTCAGGAAAGAAATAAAAATGATCTCTCCTGAGTTGCAGAGGTGCCATTGTGGAAGCCCAGAGGGTTTAGGTGTCCCTCCATGTCTGTGTGGTGTGTTTTTTCCAGCCCCAGTGGGAAGAAGTTCCGGAGCAAGCCGCAGCTGGCGCGTTACTTGGGCAGCTCCATGGACCTGGGCACCTTTGACTTCCGCACGGGGAAAATGCTGATGAACAAAATGAACAAGAACAGGCAGAGGATGCGCTACGACTGCTCCAACCAAGCCAAAGTAAGAGTGAGCAGCCCTGGCACTTCCCTCCCCCTGGGGAGCTGCCACAGCAGTGTCTGGGAGACAGAGAAATGCAGCATTTCATAACTGAAGTGTGAACTTGGAGCTGTGTCACAACATCTCTGCTGGGGGGTTGGACAAATGCTGTTCCCAGGGGGTTGGTGCCCTGGAGGAGAGCTGTGTCACTGCTCAGTCTTCTGTGGAGGAGGGCAGAAGAGGCTGTCACCGCCCTCAATTCCCAGCACAAGAGAGGCATTGACCTGTGGGAGTGAGTGCAGAGGAGCCCCTCTGCTCTGGGACAGGCTGGGAGAGCTGGGGGTGCTCACCTGGAGAAGGTGTAGGAGTCTGCCCCCTGTTAACGGGGTGACCAAATTACAAGGGAATTTCCAAAGACTCTTTGGCTGCTAAAAAAGGCAAGGACCCCAGAAAATTCTCTCCAAATCTGGTNAGGGGAGGTTCCAGAGAGAGCTCAGAGCCCCTGGCAGGGCCTAAAGGGGCTCCAGGAGAGCTGGAGAGGGACTGGGGACAAGGGCTGGAGGGACAGGACACAGGGAATGGCTCCCACTGCCAGAGGGCAGGGCTGGATGGGAGATTGGGCAGGAATTGTTGGCTGTGAGGGTGGGCAGGCCCTGGCACAGGGTACCCAGAGCAGCAGGAGCACCCTGGGATAGTGGAAGGTGTTCCCTACCCATGGCAGGGGGTGGGACTGGATGGGCTTTAGGGCCCTTTCCAATCTGAACTGTTCCATGATTCCATGGTCCCTTTCCCTGGAGTGTGAGCTCACCTTCTCCAGCACAATCTCCTCCAGGGCACCACCTCTCCTGGGGTTGTGCAGCAGCTCTGCCCTACCCTTGCCTTTGGTTTGAGAGAAGAGGAGGGATTTGGGTCCACAGGGATGAGGAGATGCTGCAGCTCCTGCCAGTGTTCACTGGAGCTCTCCCAGGCTGTGCTGGTGACCCAGCTTTGGAATTGATGGAAGGGGAGGTGGCATTTGGGGCAAAAAGCTGTAGTGGGAAGAGGACTGTGAGGCTTGTTTGTAGAACAAAATAAAATCCAGATTGTATTTCAGATTGTTGAGGTGTCAGGATGGCAGTGACAGGCTCCCTGTCTGGATTGATTGTTCCAAGTCATTCCTAAGGATCTTCTTCAAGTGGTAAAATCTTTCCCAGAACCCAAAAGCTGCTGTGTATGCACTTAAACATTCAATGTGGAAAAGGCACAATGATCATTTTTTAAATACATCAGCCAGTCAGGGATCATCATCACCAGAGTGCTGGGAACATTTTTTGCAGTCCTGGGTGCTGCAGTGGTATTTTGCGACTTGCCTTGAGGCAGAGACCAGCAGCTCATACACCTCTCAGGCTAAAAATTCTGCCCAAAACTCTCAATAAATGTACAAATGTTATCACTGGCTTCTGAATGGATTAGCACCCAGATGGTTCAGAATTATATTTGTCCTGAATGCATCTTTTCTACATCTCATGAATAAATCTGTGAAGCAGACGCCGTGTTTGCATCCCTGAGAACAAAGCGTGTCCTACAGCCATTCCAAGAGTTGTGTGTTAGATTTTGGGGATGAGGAACAGTCTTCCTATGCTTCCCCTAACAGAAAATGCAGTTAGGTAGTGCAAAATTGATTATGAGCTTCATTTAAAAGCTGAGCTTTGTTCAGAACCAAAGGTTAAAAAAGGGATTCAGCTTCCAGCTGTGTTGGTTTGTTTATTGGTCACAAATGGATTTAGAACAGTTGGTTTGGAGTGGTTTCTGGGTTCAGAAACCAGCCTCTAAATACCTGTTTGTAATTTTTTTAATTTATTATAAATACTCTGTTGTAATCCTCTCTTTTAGTGATTACACATGGTTTGTTCTGACTCCTAAAGTCATTAAAAATGGGAGTAAAACTGATGTGTGTGAGCTAAAATGGGAGGAGGCTGCTATGTTAAACAGAATGCGTGGAAAACTTTGATAGGTCTAAGGCAAGATTTGAATTTAGTTATGTATTTTTAGCAGCCTAACTTGTATAACTCGAGATTAGACGAGATGTCAAGCCCAGGATCTGTACCCTGCTGCACTTCTTTATGGCTGCAGTAGCATTTTAGCAAACTGAAACTATTTTTGTGGGGTTTTCCTTTTCTTTTTGTTTGAAACAGGGCAAGCCTGATTTGAACACAGCCCTGCCAGTGAGACAGACAGCCTCTATCTTCAAACAGCCTGTCACAAAGATCACAAACCACCCCAGCAACAAGGTGAAGAGTGACCCGCAGAAAGCTGTGGACCAGCCCAGGCAGGTAAGGCTGAGAAACTCCTCAATTTGCTACTGGGAGGATCCCAAAATAATCCCCTTCAGTTTTGTGATACTAAACAAATACTCCCTGGCGATTCCTCATCTCTGACGCTTGAGAATTCAGAAAAATCTTTCAGAAGCAGTGGATTGCAGTGCTCCCAGCTCTTAAAATCAGAACAAATCCCATTCCCAATCTCTAGTTATAGACTCTGTGCACTGGGATTTATAAACTCCAGCCTTTGGTTAGATCACAATTCTGGTGTAGCTAAACCTGAATTTCCTTAATGCTGAAATTAAGTATTATTTGCAAAATTATTCAGACATTGTAACCACTTCAGAATGCACTTAGGTTTAGAATCACTGTCAAATGTTGCAATTGTGTAAGAATTCCATATCCCATTAAATCCACGTTCCTGCAAGGATCACATCCAGTGTGGTGTTCATTGCAGTGCAAGGGACTCTACATTAGTAAAAAAGTAAACTCTGCCAGTATAAGATGATAAATTCACTTAGAATGTTATTATTAATACAAAATCAAAGTGTTTTTCTTATCACAATGTGTATTTTGCAAGCACCAAAATTAAAGGAAAGGGTGCTCAGGACAAGGGAGGGCCCTGGTAAAATAAGCTGTACCTGTTGAAACACTGAAAACCTTTTCTGAAACTTCAAAAAACACATTATGAAGGCAGTTTTTAAGAATTACATAAACCTAGTTCAACTAGAACTTCCAGGTGTGAGACAGAACTTATCTGAAATGGGTGAGGATTTTTGGTGTTTGAGGTGGGTTTTTTCTGTTTTTTAAGCAGGTTGGCAGGGTCTTACCATGATTTTCTGGGGAAGTAGATCCTGTATGTTCACAGTGTTGTTGCTATTCCTGCAGTTTTTATAGGTAAGGCGATAAAAGAGAACACCAAAGATAAAATGCCCTCTCCCAGTCCAAGGCTGGATTTGTGTTCCTGTTTAAAATATTTTACTGGACTGCAGAATATTTCAACTTTTTCTCAGCAGACTCCAGATGTTTCTGCAAAATTTGAAAGCAGTGCCAAGTCCCATCATGCACTGGCTTAAAAATCACAGAATCCCAGAATTCCTGGGGGCTGGAAGGGATCTTAAAGATGATCCCATTCCACCCTCCTACCATGGGTAGGGACACCTTGCACTGTCCCAGCTTGCTTCAAGCCCCATTCAACCTGGCCTTGGACAATTCCAGGACTGGGACAGCCACAGCTTCTCTGGGTAACAAAAAACAAACAAAAAACACAAAGCAAAAACAAACAAACAACAACAACAACAAACCAAAACACAAACCACCACCTATTTGAAAGTCTAGAGAATATCCAGCCTGTGTTTGGGCTGTGACTATCCTCATTCCCCTTTTTGGAAAAGTCATGTGGGGTCAGTTGCACTTGGATTTGGACAGGCAGGAAAAAGGGGTGGGATATGCATGGACTGTTTGAGGTGAATTCTTGATTTCTCAAAATCTCGATGAAAATGTGGTTATTTACAAGACAGTTGATCCTCCAGCTATGCATTGCTATCCTCCTGATACCCATCCTGCACCAAGGTGCAAGGTTGAAGGGGTATCAAGGTGATGTATTTGACTTTCTACCACACCAGATATTCAGGTGCTTTTAAGCCTGGGGAGAGCCTGTGACTCAGAATCTGGTAAAGGACCAGACATGGGGACAAAACTGCTGGACTGGAAGAAAATAATGCTTTACCTTGAATACACTTCTTGCATTCCTTAACTTTCTGTGGGATGTGCAGGAGAGAAATAGGGTGTAAAAAAGGCTGTCTCACACTCTGGGCTTGTAGCTGAAAGTCAGCAAGCCTGGTCTTGCTGCTGCAGCTCACAGCAGTGAAAGTACCAGGCCCTGGAAGAAAAGAGGTTTTTTCCAAGGCAGGAAACTGGGAGAAAGGAGTGGTGGGGCTGATTGGCAATGAGGATTGTTCTGCTCTTGGAGGTGGCAGATCCATTTTGTGGTGAATCCACATTTAAACTGTCCCCAGCACTGCTGTTCCCTCTCTGCACAGGAATCAGGGATTTTGTGGAGTTGTCAGTTCCGTTTCTGGTTGTGCCAATAACCACCTGCTTTGACTGCAGCTCTTCTGGGAGAAGAAGTTGAGTGGACTGAATGCCTTTGACATTGCAGAGGAGCTGGTGAAAACAATGGACCTTCCCAAAGGGTTGCAAGGTAATCAGAGGGTGCCCTTTGCTCAGGGCTGGTGTTTGGCACCTGGCAGCAGTGAATGAGGGTGAGCTCCCTGTTCCCAGAGCCCAGCAGGGCTGTAGCCATTCCTGCCGCAGCAGGAGCTGCAGTGCTTTGCCTGGGGGTCCCAGTGCCCGTTGTTCTGAGGAGTCACTGAGGAAAAGCTTCTCAGTCCTTTGGGGGATTCATTTTCCAGAAACAGCAGAGCATCCCAGAATGCTGTTTGAGTTTGGGTTGGAAGGGACCTTAAAGCTCAGCCTGTTCCACCCCCTGCCATGGGCAGGGATGCGCCCCCCTACCCCAGGCTGCTCCAAGCCCCATCCAGCCTGGCCTTGAACACTGCCAGGGAGCCAGGGGCAGCCACAGCTGCTCTGAGCACCCTGTGCCAGGGCCTGCCCACCCTCACAGCCAACAATTCCTGCCCAATCTCCCATCCAGCCCTGCCCTCTGGCAGTGGGAGCCATTCCCTGTGTCCTGTCCCTCCATCCCTTGTCCCCACTCCCTCTCCAGCTCTCCTGGAGCCCCTTTAGGCCCTGCCAGGGGCTCTGAGCTCTCCCTGGAGCCTTCTCTCCTCCAGGTGAGCACCCCCAGCTCTCTGAGCCTCGTTCAGGCAGAATGGAAGCATCTTCCCTTCCCAGTTTGGTGGGTTTTATGATGTTTTTGTTTGTAACAGAATGAGGAACGGCTCTAAGTTTGAATACCCTTAGAGATCTGCATGGGTGCTGTTAGAAGCATTTAGGTCTGAGGTTTATGTCGTGTGAGCTTTCAAACTGACAGCCTGTGCTTTGCCATTAAAATTTAATTCCCATTGTCCTGATTTCCTGCTCCCTGCCTGGGGCAGTGCTGGTTATGGATTTCCCTCCCCCTTGCAGGGGTCGGCCCCGGCTGCACGGACGAGACTCTGCTCTCTGCCATCGCCAGTGCCCTGCACACCAGCACCATGCCCATCACTGGCCAGCTCTCTGCAGCTGTGGAGAAGAACCCTGGGGTCTGGCTGAACACCTCCCAGCCTCTCTGCAAAGCCTTCATGGTGACAGATGAAGATATCAGGTATGAACTGGAAATAGCACTTGCTGTCCTTGTGCTCAAACAGGGCTTTTCTTTTCTAATTGTCTGATGGAGCACCGTGGCTTGGGAATTAATTTGAATGGCTCTCTAGCAATAGAGTAGACAAAAGTAGTTACAGTAAGCTCTGTCATGTGCTTAAAGCCCACTATTTTTTGCCTTGGCCATGCTTGGTTACTCTGGAGTTTCAGGCTCAGGTTTGTTTCTCATGTCAAGTTTCCTTTTATTACAAAAGTGTCTGAGTCGGGGGAGCCTGGACTGAGGCACTTGTGAGCAGAGATGGGATTGGAGAAATCCTGAACAGCAGGATTGGATTCTCTTCACCTTCATCTGTGTCAGTAAATTAATTGAATAAAATTTATGGATTGACCAAATCCAAGCTGTGCCTGCTGTGGTGACAGGGAACAAGGATGCAGTTTATTCTGCTAAAAGTTGCTTTAGTAATGAAATACTGTTAAATCAGGATTGGTAAAATTCAGCTTTAAGTTTTTGATGGAGAACTGAATGTACCAAAGGCCTACAGCATGCAATTTGCATTGATTAAGTGTTTAAAGGCAGTCCTTGCTTTGACTGCTTGATAAATCTTTTGGAATTGTGGGATGACTTTTCTGGGCTTGAGTGAGACATAAATGACCAGGAAAGACAGTGTTTGTAACTTTGATGTCCTGTGGTTGAGCTGAAATATGGGCCACTGAGTGTTGATCACTTCTTTGCTGTGTCTTTGACTTCTTAGGGTTAGGACTCAAAAGGAAAATAAGAAGAAAGAAATGGCCTGAAACTTAATTTTCTCCAGTCTTATTTTTGCAAGTCTATGCAGTGTGGACTGGCTTGTTAGATATTAGTAGCAGGAGTTAAAATTAGCATTAGGCTAAAAAAAAAAAGGTCAGCCACTAGATTAGCCAAATTTCAGCCAGAAATCAAGAGGTTCAGGACTTGTAATATAAATAAATACTGGACAAATTTTTAAGTGTTTTTCATCTTCACTTACAGGACAATGCCAGGTGAGGATATTGGGGGCTTTTTTTT
>VYXD01002485.1:35725-47052 GCA_013397195.1 Hylia prasina
CTCCCCGGTGCCGGCCCCCGCCCCGGCCGCGGGCGCCTTCGGCAGCCTGGCCCCGCCGCTGGGGCCGCCCTCGCTGCTGCCCGAGCCGCCGGCGAGCAGGAAGAAGAGCGTGAACATGACCGAGTGCGTGCCCGTGCCCAGCTCCGAGCATGTCGCCGAGATCGTGGGCCGGCAAGGTAACGCGGCGTGGGGACACGGGGACCCCCTTCCCTCGCGCCGGCCCGCCGCGATTTGGGGCAGTTTCGGGGCTTTGTCTCCGTGCGGAGGTGGGAACTTAACGGCGGCCGATCCCGCGGCCCCGAAAGTCGGCCGCGGGTCCCGGGAGCTGCGCTCCGCGCCGGTCCCACCGAACTGCCTGGAAATTGCAATTAAACTCCATCGGCCCGGGTGGGATAACGCCGTGTGCCCACGGAAAGTTCCCGGGAGCCACGCGAGTCCATGGGAGCTGCCAGGACACGGAGCGAGGCGAGAGCGTTGGTTTCATTGTAGTTGTGCCTCTGCCCCCTCCCCTTCAGCTCGGTATCTCAGACTCGGCGTGTACACGGTGCCCCTTATCTCGGACTTCGTTTACAAATCCTGCTGATAAATCCGATGTAAATGGTCATTAAACCCGCTCGTTTGTAGGTGGCCGGGGCTCCGCAGGCGGCCGAGGAGCCCCTCGCACTCAGCTGTCACAAAGGGACGCCCCAGCCCCCGCCGGGTGGGTGTGCCTGGAGTGGGCTTTGTCTCCAGGACATACCAAATAAACCAAACTTTCACCTTGAAAAATCAAAAAGGAAAGACCTAGGGCGGAGGATTTAAGGAAAAAGAAGGAAAAGGAAGGGAGCTGCTGCCCGCAGGGATCCCAGCAGGAATCCCCTGGCAGGGAGCGTGACCTCCGGGGTGTTTTGCCCTTGTGGGGTCTGGCACCCCAGCCCTGCCCTCGCCCGGCGGCTCCCACCCCTCCCTGCCCGGGGGGCAGCGGGCCGGGGGTCGGGGGGCTTTTTTTGCAGGGGGGAAGCGGGGAACTGGGCAGGCTCATTGTTCTCTTTGTTAGCCAGAGCCATGCTGTGATGAGCGCGGTGACATCATGCTCTGCGCTTCCCATTGGCCTGCGCTGCCTCCCAGCCGGCCCCGCTTCCCGGCCTCCCAACTTTCCGTGCACCCCTCCGCGGTCCCACCGCCCCGGCCGGGGGTCCCCCGGGGCTGCCGGACCCCGCCGGGCCGGGGGAGCGGAGCGGAGCTCCCCAGCGTTCTCTTCCTCCTCCCGGCCTGGACGGACACCTGGGTTCGGTGGCCTGTCCGCCGGGCTCTGCGGAGCCACGGGGTCCGGCGGCTGGAAACCGAGCCTGTGCCGGGGGCTGGGCTCTGCTGGGAACCCGCTGGTTCTGCTGGGAATGGCTGTGTTTGGCCGCCTGTCGGTGCCCTCCTTTCCCTGGGTGTTTCGGTGTGGAGAGACCCCGGTGCTGCCCCTCCGGCACCCCGAGGAGTTTGGTGCACAGCCAGGTACTGCCCAAACCCCTTGGCAGAGTTTGGGTGCTCGCTGAGCTTTGCGGGCTCATGAAACTTTTGAAAAAAATATCGCCAAAGAAATAATTATTGGCTTGAGAAGGGGTGCTTGAGGGGCACCGTGTGGGCTTGGAGGTGACCTGGGGCCAGCTGTGAGCTGAAGCTCCCTGCTGCAGCCCCAGCCCATGGGCAGGAACAGCCTTCTCCCGGGGTTTCCCCTTGTGTTTCCTGCCCCTCTCCTGGTCTTGGCCTGCTGAGATGCAGACTGGTGGCCTTGCACTGGGTTTTTGCACCCTCGGTCACATTGTGGGATGGAGCGGTTGGGCTGCACAGGGCTGGCAGCAGTGTCACTGCTCTCTCTGTGCCACTGGCAGCTGGATTACAGCAAGGAAGCTCAGGTGTAGCCTGAGCAATACTGCGCTCATTCCTCAGGGCTCATACTGAGCAGAACCCCTCTCACTCACCCCGTGCTGCCTCCCAGGTCCTTCTGGTTCCCAGCTCCCCCCGTGAGTCTCCCTCAGCTTTGGCAGCCCCATGGCAGTGGGGTCTGGCTGTAGAGCTGAGCCTTGGGGTGTTTGGCTGGACCATCATCATCGTTGTGACAAAATGTGCCCTGATGGTGACATTGCAGGGCTGGGGTGGGTCACCCAGACCATGCATGTCCCTGTCACTCTTGTCTTTCCCTCACTGCCCGGCCTGGTTGTGACCCAGGGAGCAGAGGATTGTGGCGCTGCCATGCCTGGAACATGGGAAGGGATGAAGGTGTGCATCTCGGGTGCTCTGGAAGGGGCTGGAGTCAGGGCAAGGCTCAGGATCTCTCCCCACACACCTTGGGATGCTCTGGGACCCGTCCTGCTTTGCCCAGGCCTGGCTGCTGTGACAAGTGGGGACTAGGGAGGTCCTGGCAGCCAGGACCAACACACAGATGTCCTATCTTGTGCAGGCTGAGATGAGACGCAGGCAGTTGGGCACAACTTCTACTCTTCTCTTCAGTTTCTCTCCTCCAGATATCTTAATTTAACCCTTTCACAAAGGAGCAACAGCAGCCCATCAGGTAAATACATGTTCTCTAAATCACATTGGTGTTCTCTTCCCTGAGCTGGAGGAGTGTTTGTCGTGACCCCACGTCCAGATTGGCATCGGTGACACCTCAGAGCAGCATCTGCCAGCCGGGCTCTGCGGCTCCTCTCCCCCCTGCCCGCAGCCACGTGGCCGGGTGGGATTCCCTGGCTGTGCCTTCGCCTGCAAGCCCGGTCATGACTCCTGCCATGGGAGGGACCATCTCCAAAATGTGCTCTGGGCACCGACTGGATCCTTCCTGCCATCCAGCAGAGAGAGCCCTGGGGATAACAGGAATCACCAGGAGCAGGGGGCAGGTGTTGGAGCTGCCCTGACTCTGACACACGGGTGCTGTGCTGGCGTGGATTCCTGCTGTCCCAGCTTTGGAGGGGCATTTCCAGCAGCATCTGCTCTCCCCTCCTGCACCAGGTGCCTCCCATGGGATGGAGCCGCAGCTCCTCTCCCCATCTGTGATACTCAGGGACTGTCACAGCTCTACAAAAGGAAAGTTGCTGTTTATAGAAGATGCTGGGATGCTCGAAGGGTAGATCCAGGGAAGGATGGCACATGGCATCTCTCCTTGCTGCTGGAGTGTGGCTGGCATTCCAGTGCTGAGAGGATGCACAGGGTGACCATGGGCCTCTCTGGGCCAGTCTGGGCACCTGTAACCTCGCCATGGATCACAGGGGGTGCAAGGAATCCTCTCATTTCGGAGCCCTCGGTTGCTGCTCTCTGTTGTCTCCTACCCAAGTGCCATGTCCTTGGAGGCACCTGGCACATCCTCCTGGCTGCCTCCTCCCAGCTGGGTGGTAGCAGAGCTGGGAACTCCTGAGCTTGGTCACACAGATGGATCTGGTTGCTGAAGGATCTGCCTGTGTGTCTGAGAGCTGGCACTGTCTGCACACTGTGTCCCAAGGAGAGGAGCCCAGCCTCCCTGCCCCGCTCTTCCAGTGTCTGCAGAAGAAGCCAAGGTGTGATGTGCTGGCCTCCTGCAGCAGGGCTGCAGGGATGAGTTGGTTCCTGTGTGCAGAGTTGGGAAGGAGCACTCAGCAAGGGGAGAGGAGCTATGGTGGAGGTGCAGCGTTTTCTCCTCCATACCTGGCCCCGGTCCTGACCCATCCTGTGCCATTCACTGGTAACAAAGGGGACTGGGAGCTCCAGAACTCTGGAGCAGAGGCCAGGAGATGCTGCAGAGCTGGGGAAGAGGAAAAGCCATGGGTAGGGCACTGTGGGGATGATGCACCAGAGGATTCCCCAGCCTGTGACAGACACTGCCCTCCTGCCAGGTGCCATCAGAGGCTCCTCCAGAAAAGTTCTGCTGACGCTTTTTGGGTTTTACCAGCTCAGAGCTGGGTACTGCCAGCACAGACCTCCTTGGTCAAGCACAGATGTGATCTGGGCAAGGGGATGAGCTGGCTCTGTCCTCTTTGTTTTCAGGAGGCACCTGATGTGGGAGCAGAAGCAGCCCAGGCTGTGCTGGGATCAGAGCTGTGTGGGATCCATCACCTCCAGCATGGTCATTGGAGCACAGAGGATGGAGCTGCTCTTCCCAGCCCTCTCTCCCAGTGTTATACTGGTTTTCATGGGCTCTTGCAGTGGTCTCAGCCCTGATCTGTCTGGGGCTTCTCACAGACAGCCAAGTTTTCTTTGGTGATGTTAAGTGAGGATGTCCAGGGAGAGCAGCGCCTTTCCTGGGGTGCGGCCTCCATCATCACATTATCCCAGGGAGAATTCCCTGGGATTCTGTTTCTTGTCAGAAATTACCAATGTCCCATCCCAAGGGCAGATGGGATGGGTTCAGCCAGGGCCATTCTGCAGAGTTTTTGGGAGCCATGTGGGATGGGGAGAGGGTGAAGGAAGAGGGCATGGAGTTGAGACAGATGGTGTGGGAAGAGTGTCCTGCTCATCCCCCATCGAGGCTGTCCCTGCAGGCAGAGCTGCGTGTGGTGGCACAGGGGGCTGTGACTTGGAGGGGGGCGTGAGACCTCTGCAGTACTGGGGTTGCTGGCAGCTGAGTGTGGCCATGGAGTGTCAGGGTGAGTTTGTGCCCACAGGGGCTCAGAGCTCCACCAGAGAGATGTAGCACAGCTCCTGAGCCACTCGGGCTCTGGTGTTCACAAAGGGCTGTTGGGGCATCCCTGAAGCATCCCTGGGCCTGTCCCCTCCCCACTGCTTCTGGTTTGGGGCTGTTTTTATTTGGATTTTTAAACATCAGATAAATACTTTGCTGGAGTCTTGCAGCAAAGTCTGTCACTTTGTTCTGCTCTGTTGCCATTGGTGCTGCACAGCAGCCCTTGGCCAGGGGAATGTGTGGATGCCACCTGCTGCTGCTGGGCTGAGGTCTGGCACTGCCTGGGCTGGGAGCTCCCCAGCACCTCCAGGCAGCTCCAGGTCCTTTCCACAGCCCCCTCCAGCATGACCCTGATCCTGCAGCAGCTTCACAGGGATGTGGCCATCCAGGATGGTGTCACAGCATGCTGGGGTGGATGTTTGCAGGGGCTCATCTGAAATGTCTTGTACTGGTCTGGATGTTCCAAGTACAAGGAGGAGGTGGATCTGCTGGAGCCAGCCCAGAGGAGGCCACAGAGCTGCTCCAAGGGCTGGAGCCCCTCTGCTCTGGGGACAGGCTGGGAGAGCTGAGGGGGCTCACCTGGAGGAGAGAAGGCTCCAGGGAGAGCTCAGAGCCCCTGGCAGGGCCTAAAGGGGCTCCAGGAGAGCTGGAGAGGGACTGGGGACAAGGGCTAGAGGGACAGGACACAGGGAATGGCTTCCACTGCCAGAGGGCAGGGCTGGATGAGCAGGAATTGTTGGCTGTGAGAGTGGTGAGGCCCTGGCACAGGGTGCCCAGAGCAGCTGTGGCTGCCCCTGGATCCCTGGCAGTGCCCAAGGCCAGGCTGGATGGGGTTTGGAGCAGCCTGGGATAGTGGGGGCTGTCCCTGCCCATGGCAGCAGGTGGAACACGATCAACTGTAAAAAGTCCTTTCCAACCCAAACCATTCCATGATTCTCCCAGCTGCAGCTGCTGGTTAAACCCCCAGTTTGCAGTTCAAGTCCATCTGGCTCTGGGGGCTCAGCCACGAGGTGCCATCCCCCCTCCTGAGCATGAGTAGGGCTCATGCACCCCATGAGCTCAGCCCCCTCGGGGGGTGCAGGTGTGCTGGAGGACAGGGGTGTCCTGCTGGGAGGTTGTGTCCTGTCACCAGTTCCCTGTGTCCCAGAGCCATCGCTCACTGTGCCTGTGGGGTTGAAGACTTCCCTGAATCCCAGCCTGGGGAAGCTGCTCATCCTGCCCATCCTGCCTGCTCCAGGCTCTGGGACCTTTGCCTGGGAGTTGCTGCAGCCAAGGGGTGTCTCAGAGGAGTTTGAGCCTGGGGACAGGGCAGGACACGTTTGTTCCCTGGTGTGTCCCGATGCTGGACACTCCTCACAGGCACAGTTCCTGGTGCTGGTGCCAGCACGTGGCCTCAGGCAGTGCTTCCTGCTGTGGTTCTGGGACAGGGGAGGGTGACCCCACACCCCCACCCTCCAAGATCTGCCGTCCTCTTCTCCTCCCTCCAGCTCCCACCCCAGCTGTGTTTGGTGCCATCCATGGCCCTGGCAGCATCCAGCAGCCACGGGCTGGGGACATTTTTCCTGTGCTGCTGGTTTGAGGAGGGTGGAACTGGCCAAGCCAGGCACCCCTTTGATTTTTATCCAAGGTTTCTGGCTTTGTCCCTATGAAGAGCTCATGGGAGCAGCCAGACAAACTCTTCCTTTCTTTGGTGCTGCCATGGCATCGTTTGTGTCCCATTGGTGCTGCTGGTGTGATGGAGTGGGGTGAGGAGGAACCTCACTGGGCCGTGTCCCCCGTGGGATGTGGCTCCTGAGTGACTTCTGTTTGCAGTTCCTGCAGCTGCCAGTGGCTTTTTTATCCTGAAACTGCCACTTGGTGAGAGCTGGGATGGAGCTCAGGGAAAGGTGGTTCCCAGCCCTGAGGCTGCCAGAGCTCCAGGAGTGTTTGGACAATGCTCTCAGGGATGCACAGGGTGGGATTGTTGGGGTGTCTATGCAGGGAGAGGGGCTGGACTCCATCCTGGTGGGTCCCTTCCAAGTTGGGATATTCTAGGATTCTGTGATGCTGCAAACGATGAATTTGGGACCTTGGGCATGAGGCTGGTGCCGATGGGAGGCACCAGCAGAGCCTCTTCCCACTGCCCTGGGCTTGTCCTGGTTTGCCAAGCAGTGGAGCAGATCTGACAGCAGGTACCAGGATAAATCAGGGAGGGGAACGTGGGGGTTGCAGGCGCCTCTCCCAGGACAGACCTGTGGGAACTGGCACATGATAATGGCTTCAGTCAATGTCACCTTCAATGGTTCTGCCCTGCCCCAGTGCCTGGGCCATTGCTTTACTGTGTGCCCCAGCCATAAATCCACCTGCCAGGGGTTAGTGGTGCCGAGGAGCCTGGCTGTGACACCCAGGGCAGCTCCTGCTGCTCACTCACTGTGACAGATTTTTACTTCTTGTCATCCACAAGGCTTAATGTTGTGGGAATTGCAGCACCCCTGGGGCTGCAGGAACAGCACAGCTCCTGTTCTCCCTCTGCTCTCCGGGTGCTGCTGGAGAGCCTGGATTGATTTACCTGGTTGGGACAGACCTGACTCAACTTCTTGTGCCATTCCAGCCCTGGCTGAGTCACATAATCCCGGAACAGTTTGGGTTGGAGGGGATAATAAAGCTCATCCAGTGCCACCCCCTGCCATGGGCAGGGACCCCTTCCACTGTCCCAGGCTGCTCCAAGCCCCGTCCAGCCTGGCCTTGGGCACTTCCAGGGGTGGAGCAGCCACAGCTGCTCTGGGCAGCCTGTTTCACTGCAGTGGGTTGACTCTGGCTGGTTCCAGGCTTCCACCAAAGCTGCTCCATCATTGCCCTCCACAAGTGGACAGGAAAGAGAAAATACAACAAAGGGTTTATGGCTTGACATAAGGGCAGGGAAAGATCCCTCACCCGATGTTGTCAAGGGCAAAACAGACTCAACTTGGGATACTAATTGAATTTATTATCAACAAACCAGAGCAGGACAATGAGAAGTAAAATCTTAGAAGTATCTTCCCCTTACCTCTCCCTCCTTCCTGGGCTCTCCTTCTGCCCTCCAGCAGCGCAGAGAGGTGGGAATAGGGATCACAGTCAGTTCATCCAGCATGGCTCCTGCTGCTGTTCAGGGAGAGGAGTTGGAACCTTTCCCCTGCCCCAGTGTGGGGTCCCTCCCATGGGACACAGGTCTCCACACACTGTCCCAGCCTGGGTCCCCCTCAGGGTCACAAGTGCTTCCAGCAAACCTGCTCCAGCATGGACTCCTCTCCACCAGTCTGCATGTCCCTGCCAGGACCCTGCTCCAGCTCAGCCTTCTTTGGGCAGCCCCTGCTCCTCCTGGGGCTGCAGGTGCATCTCTGCACTCTCGTGGACTTCCATGGCCTTCACCATGGTTTTCCCCAGAGGCCACAGGGGAATCTCAGCTCTGGTGCCTGGAGCAGCTCCTGCCCCTGCCCTGGGTGTCTGCAGAGCTGCTCCTCTCCTCCTCTCACATCTTCTAACCCTGCTCTTCTCTAGACCAAATTACAGCTGCACAAGACCTTTTTTCCTTCTTAAATCCATGATCCCGAGGTGTCCCTACCATCTCTGCTGGGCCTGGCCTTGACCAGTGCCAGGTCCATCCTGGAGCCAGCTGGAATTGGCTCTGCCTGAGACAGGGGAAGCTTCTGGCAGCTGCTCACAGACACCACCCCTGTAACCTCACTGCTACCAAAAGCTGCCTACAGAAACCCAATACTGCCCACCCTCCCAGGGAACAATTCCTGCCCAATCTCCCATCCAGCCCTGCCCTCTGGCAGTGGGAGCCATTCCCTGTGTCCTGTCCCTCCAGCCCTTGTCCCCAGTCCCTCTCCAGCTCTCCTGGAGCCCCTTTAGGCCCTGCCAGGGGCTCTGAGCTCTCCCTGGAGCCTTCTCTCCTCCAGGTGAGCCCCCCCAGCTCTCCCAGCCTGTCCCCAGAGCAGAGGGGCTCCAGCCCTTGGAGCAGCTCTGTGGCCTCCTCTGGGCTGGCTCCAGCAGCTCTGCATCTTTCATGTGCTGAGGCCCTTCAGCCTTCCAGGCCTCTCCTTCTCCAGCCTCACAGCTGGAAGAGCAGCCCTGCCCTTCCTCAGGGAGTGTCTGGGAAGAGGAGGAGGGGAAGGAGTGCCCTGAGCCGTTCACAGAGGAGCCAACCAGGCACTTGCAGCTGCTTGGCTGTGCCCGGAGGAGTCGAGCTGTTTATCCACAGGGATCTGCAGCAGCATTTGCCATGGACAGGGACAAGCTTGGGGCTGCAATGGAGCACCCTTCATCCCTGCAGGCTCCCAGCTTTGTGTTGGAAGCCCTGCAAAGCTCAGGGGTCACTCACTGCTGTGTGCCAGTGGCCAGTGAGCTCCGCTGTGCCTGGTTCACAGGACGTAATTAAGAGTGGATGCAATTAGGGCTAGGGGTGCAGGGAGTGGGGCTGGGCTGGCAGCCACAGGCTGCTCCTCAGTGGAGCAGAGCAGAATGGCCCTGGAGGAGAGTTGGAGCCCTTTGCAGCCCCAGGGGAGAGCGGGAGGCTTTGGCTGGACAATGCTGCCAGCTGGAGCCCAGCTAGGCCGGGGCAGGGTTCCTCACACAGCCCCTTGTGCTCGGGGCCATACGGGGCAAAGGCAGAGCTGCAGCACCATCTCACAGTCCCACAGCCAGCCATGGGCAGCTCTGCCTGCTGAATCACCTTCCTCCTGCAGGGGAAGCAGGACTTTCCAGAACAGGGAGAGCAGGAGCCTGGGGAGCACCCCTGCCCCAGCCCAGGCACGGGGGATCCCTCCCGTGGGACAAGGAGGGGAGGGGGTGGCTGTGCCCCCTTCCGTGGGGAGGTGCAGCTCCCCTGTCCCTCCAGGAGTGCATCCAGGGCTGTTCCTCAGGTTCAGCTGCTGGCTCAGAGGTGTCAATGGACCTGCAGGATCCAAACAACCTTTTCCTTCCTTTCCATCTTGGCATTTTTTTTATCCTTGTACCTCTTTAAACACCTCTGGAGTGAATCCAGCTTCTCACCTGCTCAGTGGCCCTGATGGTGCCCTCATGGCTGCCTGCCCTGGCACCTCTGCCCATGCCTGTCCCAGCCCTCTGCAGGCTGCATCCCGCTGATCCCCAACCCCTGAGGGTCAGAACAGTGCCAGGAGCCGCAAGGAGCCAGGGCAGCCCCCTGCACTGAGCCATGAGCCCCCTCTCCCCAGGGTGTCCACGCTGCAGGTGCAGAGCCAAAGGGACCATTCTGTCCCCATCCTGGGTGAGCAGAGGGTCACTGTGAGTTCTCAGCGTTGACCTCTCCCCCCTTCTCCTTGCCCTGCAGGCTGCAAAATCAAAGCCCTGCGCGCCAAGACCAACACGTACATCAAGACTCCAGTCAGGGGCGAGGAGCCCGTGTTCATCGTCACCGGCAGGAAGGAGGACGTGGAGATGGCCAAGCGGGAGATCCTCTCAGCCGCCGAGCACTTCTCCATGATCCGGGCCACACGCAACAAAGTCAACGGGCTGACGGGGGCCATGCAGGGGCCCCCCAACCTGCCGGGGCAGACCACCATCCAGGTGAGGGTCCCCTACCGCGTGGTGGGGCTGGTGGTGGGACCCAAGGGAGCCACCATCAAGCGCATCCAGCAGCAGACGCACACCTACATCGTGACGCCCAGCCGGGACAAGGAGCCCGTGTTTGAGGTGACGGGCATGCCCGAGAACGTGGACCGGGCGCGGGAGGAGATCGAGGCGCACATCACCATGAGGACAGGCTCCTTCATCGACGTCAACGCCGACAACGACTTCCACTCCAACGGCACCGACGTCTGCCTGGACCTGCAGGGCGGCGCGGCCGCCCCGTGGGCCAAGGCCCCGCACCCTGCCCAGCGCCCCTCGGCCGCGCTGCGCAACGACAGCCTCAGCTCCCTGGGCAGCGGCTCCACCGAGTCCTTCTACAGCGGGCGCGTGGCGGCCGCCAGCCCCGCCAGCCCCTACAGCACCTTCAGCGAGCCCCCGGCCCCGCTGGGCTCCGACGAGTGCGACTTCGGCTTTGACTTCTTGGCCCTCGACCTCACCACGCCCACCGCCGCCATCTGGTCGCCCTTCGAGCGCTCGGGCAACCCCCTGCAAGCCTTCAGCAGCTGCTCCTCCATCAACAGCTCGCAGAGACGCAACAGCGGCCCGGCCACGCCGCGCCACTCGCCCACCCTGCCCGAGAGCGGGGCGGCGGGGCTGGAGCACCCCTCAGCGCGGCGCATCCCCAGCGACCCCGCCGGGGCCCTGGCCTGGCTGCCCGCCCAGGGCTCGCTCTCCTCCTTCTCCAACAGCACCGGCTACTCCTCCTCCTCCTCGCTGCCCGGCAGCATCTCGGCCGCCTCGGGCTCGCCCACCGACTCCAGCAGCTCAGACGGGCACCGCAAGAGCTCCCGGGAGTGCATGGTGTGCCTGGAGAGCGAGGTGATGGCCGCGCTGGTGCCCTGCGGCCACAACCTGTTCTGCATGGAGTGCGCCCTCCGCATCTGCGGCCGGGCACAGCCACAGTGCCCCGCCTGCCACGTGCCCGCCACCCAAGCCATCCACATCTTCTCCTAGCCCGGGGGCTCGCCCGGCAGCCCCCACCCTCCTCCCCAACACCACGGCGTTTTAAGGACTTTGTACTGTTTAAATGGAGCTTTTTATTTAATAACAGATCCGATGGGCACAGGGGGCGGGGAGGGGGGAGCGGCGGCGGGAGGGG
>VYXD01002485.1:47438-84278 GCA_013397195.1 Hylia prasina
GTTTTTATTTTTGGGGGGTTTTGGTTTTTTGTTTTGTTTTTTTCTTATTTTTACCTCTTTATGTATATGTAGGGAATTTATAGGAAAATATGTACTTTATTGAATAAATTTTAAAAACTAAAATATATTTTATTTTAAAAAGAAAATAACGGACCTTTAACCTTACATGGCTAAAGTACTGATTATATATTTGCTGAGCTGACTTGACGGTTATGAAAATTGTATCAAGAGTTTTATTTTTTGACTTCAAAGCCTTCTTAATAAAGACTTTTTACTATATATGAATTCTCGTGCTACCTACGGTGTCTCCCTGCCTGGAGCCTCTTGGTACCTGTTCCCATTTCCTTGGGCCCAGGGAGAAAGGTGCCAGCTTGGGGTCAGGAGCCAGCGGGGACATCTGCCACCCCCCACGGGCTGGGTGACCCTGCTCTGGGTCTGGCCTTGTCCTTGTCCCCACAGATGCTCCTGCTCCAGCCATGGTGGTGCTGCTGGACAGGTCCCAGTCCCCAATCCATCCATGCCCCGGGCTGAGCCCCCAGCAGGGGAGGGGGGGATTCTGCCCCTCTGCCCCACTCAGGTGAGACCCCACCTGCAGAGCTGCCCCAGCCCTGGGCAACAACAGCAGGAGGACGTGGAGCTGCTGGAGCCAGTGCAGAGGAGGCCACAGAGCTGCTCCAAGGGCTGGAGCCCCTCTGCTCTGGGGACAGGCTGGGAGAGCTGGGGGTGCTCACCTGGAGGAGAGAAGGCTCCAGGGAGAGCTCAGAGCCCCTGGCAGGGCCTAAAGGGGCTCCAGGAGAGCTGGAGAGGGACTGGGGAAAGGGCTGGAGCCCCTCTGCTCTGGGGACAGGCTGGGAGAGCTGGGGGTGCTCACCTGGAGGAGAGAAGCTCCAGGGAGAGCTCAGAGCCCCTGGCAGGGCCTAAAGGGGCTCCAGAAGAGCTGGAGAGGGACTGGGGACAAGGGCTGGAGGGACAGGACACAGGGAATGGCTTCCCACTGCCAGAGGGCAGGGCTGGATGGGAGATGGGGCAGGAATTCCTGGCTGTGAGGGTGGGCAGGCCCTGGCACAGGGTGCCCAGAGCAGCTGTGGCTGCCCCTGGATCCCTGGCAGTGCCCAAGGCCAGGCTGGACATTGGGGTTTGGAGCAGCCTGGGACAATGGAAGTTGTCCCTGTCCATGGCAGGGGGTGGAACAAGATGAGCTTTAAGGTCCCTTCCAACCTAAACCATTTTCCATGCTCATCATTCCTCCCCTCACTGGGACACCCCGTTGTCACTCTGTCCCCAGCTGCACCCATGCTCTGTTTGGCCACCAGGGTTTGTTCTGGCCCTGCAGGGGCCACTCAGGCGTGCAGGGACAGCAGGGACCTGCTGATGGCAGCACCCAGGGCTGTGGGGGCCATGGCAAATGGGACCTACACACAGTGGCACCCCTGGAGAACAGCACCCCTGGGCAGTGGGGGCCCAGACAAGGGCGAGGGTGACTGCTTTCCATCGTTTCTGGAGTCCCTGCCACAGGGAGTGGGAGCTGAGCTCTTGGGGCTCCTTGCGGTGCCCTGCACGAGGGATCTGGAGGGGCCCTGGGTGCCCTTCACTGAGGACAGGTTCAGGGTAACCTAAACAGGAGAGGTCTTTGGCTGCCCTCGACGGGATCTTGGGGTCTGCCAGGTGGGAGGCGAGTGAGAGTTTGGGGTGTCCCGTGTTGGGGGTGCCTGATGAGGCTTCTTTGTGTGCCTCAAGTGAGGTGTTGGGGTGCCTTTTACCCTTGGCTTGTCCCGAATCAGGGTTACCGAGGTGGCCGAGCAGGGAGGGATCTCGGGGTGCTGCAGCGCGGGGGGACCAGCCCCAGCACCGCCAGGAATTCCTCCGGCCTGGGGAGGGGCGGGGAACATAATCCCCTCCCCCTCCAATTAGCGGCAATTAACGGCCATAAAGGGCTGCAGGCGTTGCAGGGGGAGCGTTGCCCTTTTGGGTTTACTCTTTTTTTCTTCTATATATTCTCTGTATCCTTTATGCATACAGTTGTTGCTGTGTGGTTTCATATTGTAGCTTAGATTCACACTTTTTCCAGGCAGAAAGGCAAAACAACTTCCAGGATCCCTGTGCTATCTTGGTTTTACTTAGAAACCAAGGCTGAAACCAGCTTTCTGTGACATACTTTTCTAAACAGGGCCTGGCTCTTATCCTCAGGGTGGGAGCTACAAGGTGCTAGAACTGGGGGAATTACTGCACCAGGCACTTTTCTAATTGGAGGATTCTTGTCAGATATTCTAATTTGCAGAATCTATAAAAACTGTGCACAGGTCATGTGCAGTGTGTATCTATGGCCTTTTCTACCTGATTAATTTGTGCACCTGAGGTTCCTCATATAAAGGTACCTTTTTATCACTCTAATTGTGTCTGATTCATACTTTTAGGGCCAGAGAAAAAAACATCAGGAGGACTGGCAGCAGCAACAGGGGGGGTCACTCTGGCTGTGAGGGACCTGTGGATGCATGTGAGGGGCTCAGGGTGCTGTAAAGGGAGCTGGAGGGGGCTTCACCCCCTTCTTGCAGGTCTGGGGGGGCTCCACACCCTGTAGCTGGAGGGGCTGTGATGGCTTGGGTGTCCCCTGGGTCACCTCTGTGCTGGTGCTCAGCCTGGTGGCCTGTAGCACTTTGCAGGGGCTCTCGACACAGGTGAGAAGAAGGTCTGGTGTCACCTGAGCACCCACCTGTGCTGCTGCTTGCTCGACTCAGCTGACTGCTCATCCTCTGCCCAGGGGATGGGGAGCTGGCCCAGCTCTGCCCATCAAGGACCATGAGCAGCCAGCAGGATGTGTCAGAAATGATCACCACATCAGAGGACAGCCCCAAAATGTGGCCCTTCCTCCCTGCATGTACAACAGGAACCTGGGGCTGGGTGCTGCAGGAATCTCTTCCATGCTCGTAGAGTGATTTGAATCCCCATGTCCCATCCCTGAAATGTCCAGGGCCAGGTTGGATGCGGCTTGGAGCAACCTGGGGTAGTGGGAGGTGACCTTGCCCAAGGCAGGGAGTAGAAAGAGATGGGCTTTAAGGTGCCTTTCAGCCCAAACTATTCTGGGATTCTATGGGGACTTCTTGGATGTGAACCCAAAGCTCAGCCCTTCCCTCTCCCTCCCTGGCCTATTCAGTGCTCAGGTGATTGACTCTAATGACACTGAAAACCTGGAAATATTTGCTGCAGCCAAATTTACAATCCCTGAATTTGCAAAACCATCAAAACAGGATGATTCTTCAGGCCCTGGAGGGGCAGGGGCTGAGCTCTGCTCTGGGACAGGGACAGGAGCCCAGGAAGGGCTGGAGCTGTGTCAGGGCCTGGGATGGAGCTCAGGGAAAGGTTCTTCCCCCCCAAGGGTGCTGGGGCACTGCCCAGGCTCCCCAGGGAATGGTCCCAGCCCTGAGGCTGCCAGAGCTGCAGGAGCTCTCAGGGATGCTCAGGGTGGGACCACAGGCACCAGGACCGGGGGCAGCAGGAGCAGGTTCCCTGTCCCCAAAGCTCGGGTCATCCTGTGCCAGCTTGGGGCCAGGTGCTCCCCCTCGTGCCAGCTGACTGGGTGTCTGTACCAGGGTTTTGAGGCTTTCTGGCCCAGTTTTCACCTCTCTTCCCCTGTGGTTTTGCGCTACTTTGTGCTGAGCGTGGGATCCTGCTCCCTGTGGGATGGCTCCAGAGAGGATTGTTCCAGGTGTGAGGGAGGTCTGAAGTCCTTCAGAGGTGGGGGACACACACCCAGGGTGCTGCTCCCGTGGTTTGCCTGGCCACTGGGCTGCCTGTCTCAGGTGAGAGCTGTGGGAAAGGCTGCGACACCAGGCTCCACTGCTGGTGGCCAGATACTTCCCTGGCTGGTGGCCACGGCTCTCTGCAGAGGCCCCCCTTTCCCTGCTGTGTCCCACAGGGTGCCTGGGTGTGGACCCCTGACCACGCCAAAGTCTGGGGGGTGACAGAAATAACCAGCGGCCACAAGGAAGGAGACACTGTTCTCCACCTCCTCCTGGAAAATGGCTCAGTAAGGCTGGAGCTGTGCAGCCCCGGGGGTCCTCCTGTGCTCCCCACATAGTCAGGAGTCCCCAGGAGAGGGAGAGGCTTCACTCTGCACCCCAAACTAGCCTGGGCTCCTCAGCAGGCCTGAGGGGCTCACACATTGACTGGATGTGGCCCCCCTGGTGCCTGAGGAGGTGCCCAGAGCCTGCAGTGTGTCTGGCTCAGGGTGCCCCGTGTCCCCTGGCTGCCTGGGGAGCTGGTCCTCGCTCCTGTTCCTCCCTGGCTTCCCAAGTGGCCTCCAGCTCAGCTGACGCTGGTTGGGGTGGGAGTCCTGGTGATCCCCAGCTCAAGTGTGGCCTGCAGACAGAAGCCCTGCTCCTATAGCCCCATCCTACTTTCTTGGGGCCACCTGTGTCTTCAGCCCTCCTTCAGCTCCATCACCATCCCTTCAGACACTGCCCAAACCTATCGAGCTCCTGCTGCCTCTGGGGTGACCATGACCTGGTGGCCCCGGGCTAGCTGTGCTGCATTCACTCTGCTGCTGCTTTCTGCAGGAGAATTCCATCTACACCTCCTGTGGTGAGCCCTGAGCCCCTCTCCTGCCTGGGCACACCCCCTGCCCTGCCCTGGCACTGCCCTCTTCCTCCAGGCACCATCCTCATCTCCATCAACCCCTACAAGCGGCTCCTCTGTGAGGAGGAGGTGAGTTACACCTGCAGCAGCTCTGAGCTGGGGGACATGGACCCCACGTCTTTGGCAGAGGATGCCTTCAGGCAGATGGTGGGGGAAGAGAATGCCCCGGGAGCATCCCTGGTGATGGAGGGATGGGTCCCTCTGGGAGGTGCTGTGTCCTCCCCTGTCCCTGTGCAGCAGGTTTGGGAAGAACCAGCCCCTCATCATGAGTGGAGAGTCGGGTGCAAGGAAGACAGCGTTGGCCATGAGGTTCTTCACCATGGTCGGGGGCTGCTGGGGCAGCTCCAGCATGGAGGAGAAGGTGCTGGGCTCCATCCCCCTCATGGAGGTGGGTACCCCCAGTCCCCAGACTCTGTGTGGGGAAGCTTGGGTGTCACTGCAGCCCCTCCCTGTGCTCCTCATGGCCTGGGTCCCTGGTGTGAGGCTGCATCTGTCCCTCCTTGGAAAATGAGAGGCAAGGACTGAACCTCCCTAGAGCACCTGGAGGTGTGGGGCCAGCTCAAACCCTCTCTTCCTGCTTGCCAGGCATTTGGGAATGCAAAAACTACCGGGAATGACAACAGCAGCCGCTTTGGGAAGTACTTAGAGATTGGATACATCCAAGAGAATGTCACAGGGGCCACCATCAAAACCTACCTCCTACCTCCTCCTCCCTCCTTCCAGGTGGGTCTCTGGGGTGGCAGAGCTGAATGGGAGCCCCAGTGCTGCTGAGTTGAGCTGGGAGAGGGGCAGGTGTCCCTTGCCCCCAAATCTGGGGCTGCAGTGCTGCTGCAGGGTGGCCCACTGTGACCTGACTTCAGGGTGACTTTCTTGTTCATCCACAGGCAAAAGAGGAGATGAACCAGCACATCTTCTACCAGCTCTGTGCCTCGGCCACCCTGCCCAAGCTCCAGGGCCGGGATCTCCAGGAGTGTCCCCACATGTCCCCACGACACCCTCTCTGCCAGCCTGTCCCATTTCTGCCCTCCCAGCTGCTGGTGGGGGCTCTGCTGATGATAATTGCAGAATCACAGAATGATTTGGGTGAGGAAGGACCTTAAAGCTCATCTCCTTCTGTCCCCTGCCATGGGCAGGGACACCTTCCACTGTCCCAGGCTCCTCCAAGCCCCCTCCAGCCCAGCCTTGGACACTTCCAGGGATCCAGGGACAGCCACAGCTGCTCTGGGCACCCTGTGCCAGGGTTTCCCCACCCTCCCAGGGAACAATTCCTTCCCGATATCCCATCTAACCCTGCCCTCTTTCTGCTGGACATTTAGGGCTGGGAGGGGGGTGCTTGGGAGCCCCGTGGGGCAGGGCTCTGCTGGGTCCCAGCCTGACACGTGTCCCTCACAGGTGGGGCAGAGTCCTTCCACTACACCTGCCAGGGCCCGTGCTCCAGTGCCCAGAGCACCTGGCATTCCCTGTTCCTCCTGGGTGAGGTCTTGGCTGTGCAGATGTGGGCGGGGGGGGCAGGGCTGTCCCCCTGTCCTCACCCTGACTCTGGGAAGGAGTGCTGGGGCCAGAGAGCCCGGTGCTGAGAGCCTGGCTGTTTACTGGGAATTCCATCCTTCTCTTTTGAGGGATGTGGGGACAGCCTGGGGGTCCCTGATGTGTGTGGACATGAGGGACCCCCCTCCCTTGCTGTGCCTGCAGGTGTCACTGAGTCTGAGCAGCTGGAGCTGCCATCCTGCACTTGGGCAACATCCTGATCACAGGGTGGCACCGGGGTGGGGACAGCTGTGTTGTGGAGGTGGGAGAGGACTTGATGCCACCGCAAGAGCTGCAGCCAGGCCAGGCCTCAGTGACCAGGACTGTCCCTTTGCAGCCAGGCAGCAAGGCCCTGGGGCCATTCTGCACTCTGCTGGGCGTAGAGGTGTCACAGGTGATGGTCAAGCTGGTCACCACTGCCAAGACCTTGATGAAGTCACTGTCCAGGCAGCAGGCAGTGGATTCCTGGGGTGCCCTGGTCCAGCACATGTACAGACAGGTCTTCAGCTGGATGGTGACGAGGGTCACTGAAGGGTCACCACACCTCCATTGGCATCCTGGACATCTATGGGTAAGAGCACCTCCCCTCTCCTGGGCTGCCTGGAAGAACTTGATCCTGGTCCTGCTCCAGCTGGGACACAGCTGTGCCTTTCCCTGCAGTGGGGACAGCTGGGTGGCTGAGGTGGCTCTGCCTGGGAGGTGCATCATGCTGGTCTCTGCTGCCACAGGTTTGAGATGTTTGAGCACAACAACTTTGAGCAGTTCTGCAATAGCTCCAGAAGCACTTTAACCTGGTGGGTATCGCCCAGGCGTGTCCCCAGGTGTGTCCCTTTGCTGTGAGCCACTGAGGGGGGGCCTTGCATGTCCCTGCTGATTCTGTGCTCTGTCTCCATCATGCCTGTGCTTCAGTCCCTGCAAGCCCAGGGCTCAGCTCTTTCCCAAAGTGCTCCACAGAAAGGGCTGCTCAGGGGTCACATGGAAACTAAGTTGCTGCTTGGGGGGCTGAGCACCTTTGTCCCCTCCTGGCCACTCCTGATTTCCTGTCTCTGCCTTCCAGCACATCTTCAAGCTGGATCAGGAGTATGTGACCGAGGGGATCCCTTGGGTGTTTGTCAAATTCCATAAGAGGCAGCTGTGCCCAGAGCTCATTGAGGGCTGGAGCTGCTGAGTGAGGAGTGCAAGGTGGGTGAGCCCCCCACTGCCCCCTCCGACCCGTTTGCTGTTCAGATGCCTCAAGGCAGTGATGGGGGCTGGGCCCAGAAGCCTTACCAGACCCACCTCAGCAGCTCCCACTTCCAGAAGCCCAAGAGGCCCATGGATGCTTTCATTGTCTCCCACTTTGCTGGAAGGGTGGGGAATGCTGTGGGTGGGGTGGGCTGGTGAGGGGTTCTGCACAATGGTCCCCTGTTGGAGATCATGGTGGCACCTTCTGCACCCTCCCAGGGTGGGAGGTGGATCCTGCTGGGCTGAAACTCCTTATCTGAGAATAGAACTATGGGAACTGTGTGCTGGTTCCCATCAGCAGCCTCTCAGCAGGGCAAGGAGGAGCAGTGTGGCCACCACCACTTCTGACTCCGGCATGGATGTGTCCCACATGTCTGGACTGTGTCCAAGCAGAGCTCTGCACCAAACTGGTCTGGGAAGCTGCAGGCTGAGGCTGGTGTGGGTGTTGTGTCCTGCCAGGTGAAATACCAGTGTGATGGGTTTGTGGAGAAGAACAGGGATGCTGTTCCTGAGGAGCTGGTGGGGCTGGTGTGAGCCAGCCAGGTGAGCTCCCCTGGGCAGGTGATGAGCAGGCAAATCCTGGCTGGGCTGTGGGAGCCTGAGAGGGACTGACAGGGCAGGAGGTAAATCCCTGTGTGCCAGCCCCACGCAGAGCTGGCCTTGGTCAGGATGCCCTGAGAGCAGAGTCCTTGAATATCCTGGGTGGGAAGGGACCAACAGCAATCGAGTCCAGCCCCTGTTCCTGCACAGACACACCAATAATCCCACCCTGTGCATCCCTGAGAGCGCTGTCCAAATGCTCCTGCAGCTTTGGCAGCCTCGGGGCTGGGACCATTCCCTGGGGAGCCTGGGCAGTGCCCCAGCACCCTCGGGGGGAAGAACCTTTCCCTGAGCTCCATCCCAAGCCCTGACACAGCTCCAGCCATTTGTGTGTGTGTCATGAGCTGTGGATGCTCCCTGTTCCATTCCCCTTGTTTCAGCTCCCCCATTTTGGGATCCACCTTGGCCATGTCCCTGCTCAGAGTCCTTAAGGTTCTTTCTGCCTCCATGTCTGTAACACTGTTGTTTCTCCCTTCCACCCTCGTGCACCTGGCAGAAGGTGAGGAGCACCTGGGAAGGTTCTTGAGCTCACCTGGGAAGGTGCACAGGGCTGTTCGTGGGGCAGGGTGCAGGTGGGGCACAGCTGGATGTAGCACATCTGGGCTGTGTCTCTTGGTGGTGGCTCTGCAGGGACTGCCTGGCCCTCACAGCTCTCTCTGGGCAGTCTGCCCTCCTCACCAAGATCTTCCTGGAGGATGGGGATGTCCCCATGTCCAGTGGGGTCAGGGGGCCCAGCTGCTCTGGGCACAGGTCCCTGCCCAGGAGCCAGAAGAGCAAGAAGTCCCTCTCCAGCCAGGTATGGGGGAGATGGGGAAGGTGTGCTGTCCCCACCAGGAGCTCTGTGTGCCCTGGGGACCTCCTTGAGCCCCCGGGGGTTCCTGCTGGCCCTGAGTCTCCCCTGCCTTGTCCCCTGCAGTTCAAAGGCTCCCTGAGCTGGCTGACAGAGGAGCTGGGCAGCACCACCCCCACTGCATCTGCTGCATCAACCCCCAGCAGTGGGAAACAGTGGGATCAGCCCTTTGTGTGAGTGCCGGACTGGTGGGATGGGGATGGGGAAACCGGTGGTGTGCTCCTGTCCCTCTTGCCCTGGGTTTGGGGTGGCTGGGACCTGTTCTGGATCAGCCCCTCTGTGCCCCAGGTTTGACTCCATGCAAGTGATGGAGCAGCTCCAAAGCTCCAGGGTCCTGGAGACTATCCAGATCAGCGCCTCAGGATACCCCTCCAGGGATCCCCTACCCCAGCAGCGCCCTGGGTGCTTCCCCCTCTCCAGCCATGACACTTGTGACCCCACTCTGTCCCCAGGGCACTGCTGGCCCGCAGCTGAGCAGGGACAGGGCTGGGGACAGATGGCAGTGCTGCTGGCTCCGGCCCTGTGGCATGGGGTGCAGGCTCTGCAGAGGGCTTTGTCCTCCCTCTGCCCAGGGAGCCACCTCTTGCCCTGATCTCTGCCCGTTCTTTCAGCCCTTGCTGTCCCTTCTCTGGGCTCTGCCACTCATTCCTCAGCTCTGTTTCCTCTCTGGGCTCTGCCTCCTCCTGCCCAGCTCGCTGTTCCCCCACCTGGCTCTGTGCTCTCTGCCCAGCTCCCTGCAGGTTTGTGAGGCTGCTGCGGAGCACCAGAGCTGCCATGGGGCTGCAGAGGAGCCTGTGGATGGTCCTGGCCCACTGCTTGTTCCTGCACCTTCACCAGGCCACCGTCACCATCCAGGCCTTTGCCCAGGGCCTTTGCACGGTGCTGTTACTGAGAGGGGATCCCCACAGCAGGATTACCCTGCCCTGTTTCCTCCAGCTCCCAGACAGGATCACACCACCTCCTCATCCTCCAGAGACACCCCCAGAACTGGAGCAGTGACAGAGCAGAGAAACCCAGATGGTGAAAAGGGATGCCCACAGTTACCCCAGCAGGGCCGGGGGTGCCTGGGTCACCTCTGGGGGTGCCGGTGGTGCCACTGCCCTGTCTCTGCCCCCACAGATGGGGTGGCACCACAAGGCTGTGGTGATCCAGGCCGCTGTCCCAGTCAAGCATTACAAGCAGCTGCACAAGGGCAGGGAGCTCAAGGTGATGCAGCTGCTGTGCAGGCTGGACCAGCCTGTGGGTCCCAGGTGCAGGGGCAGGTGCTTTGTGCCAACCACCTGTAACCTGGCCCTGGCCCAGCTGCCTCCTGGGCCTGGGACAGGAGCTGATTGCCTGACGTGGGTCTCCAGGAGAAGTTGTGCCTCTGGGCTTTGTGCCTGGATTTCTGTGCTCCTTGGTGGCATTGGGATGGGGGGCACTCTCCTGGGTGCAGCCTTGCAGCAGTGTCGTGTGCTGGGGACAGTTCTGGTGTGACACGTTCCATTCTGCTGCTGGCAGCGTCCCTTTTCACCATCTGGGTTTCTCTGCTCTGTCACTGCTCCAGTTCTGGGGGTGTCTCTGGAGGATGAGGGAGGTGGTGTGATCCTGTCTGGGAGGTGGAGGAAACAGGGCAGGATAATCCTGCTGTGGGGATCCTGCTGGAGGTGGGGAAGGGACCCTCACATGGGTGGGTCATGGCTTTAGAGCCCATGGAGGTGGCAGATCAGGGAGAGCTGCTCTCCCAGGCCTGAGCTCTCTGTGGGGGGACTCCAAGGCTCAGAACTCCAAAGAGATGGAGGGAAATGGGGTCTCATTACAGGGCGGCAGTCTCTGAGTCTACAGGGCTCTCAGTGATGTGACATGTAGGGATGTATCCCTGTCCCTGTTCCCAGCCCTGCCTGATGCTCTGTTGGCTTTTTCCCAACCTGGAAATGAAACTCGAGATAATTTTAGTGAGGAGGTAATATAAGAGTGGATCTTTATTGTCTCCATTTCATAATGAAGGCCTTCTGAGGCAGTAAGGGAAAGATGTCCACAAAAGCCCAACTCCACAGGGATGAGTATATATTTATAGGTTTTAGGAAATTAGCATAATTGATAAAAAGCACCAATTAGGAGGACAAGTGGTGATTCAATTTCCCCCCAGGTCAAACCCCTTCTCTGGAGGCCCCCGCTCAGCACCAGCTGTGCTTTGTCCATGAAAATGTATCTCAAAGAGTTGTTCTTGGCCTTGGTTCCCAGGAAGAAGCAAGATAGCATGGCAGCCCTGCACCTCCCAGGGCTTGGAGCTCTGGAATTTGTTTTGTCTTTCCATTTAGGGAAAGACCATGGAAAAGTACTGGGAAAACGAATTAGTAATACAATAGGCTACAGAGTTACAAATATATGTGTGGCAAATTCAGATAACAAAAAAGAAAAAAAAAAAAAGGCAAAATCATCAGCTCTGCCCCTCACCTTGGGCCCAGGAGAAGCAGCAGGTGCAGGAGCAGCTCTCAGGGCTCACAGCTGCCCATGCCCAGGAGCTGCAGTGCCTGTGGGGTGAGATGCAGCAGCTGCAGGAGGACAGTTTGTGCTGCCCAGGTCCAGCAGCTGGCACAGCTGGAGAGGCACAGCTGCCTGGGCCAGGAGGTCAAGGAGCTTAGGCAGGTCTGCTGGGGGATGCCCCTGCTCTGCTGGGGCTCCCCGGGGCTCTCCTGGCAACATGTGGTCCCTGGAGGGAGCCCACTGGGCAGGGCTCAGGCTGTCCCACCCTTCTGCCTTCCCGCAGCTCTTGGTGGAGATGGAGGCTGTGAAGCTGAAGCTGGGGAAGGAGAGGGACACCCTGATCCAGCGCACGTTGAAGCAGTCACAGGATCTGGAGGGTAAAAGGGGTGCTCTGACCCCCTCTTCCCCTGGGTATGTGCAGGTCCTGCAGGCTCGGTGTGTCTCTGCACGTCCCCTCTCCGCGGGGTCACGGCGTGGCTGTCCCCACTGCTCTGTGCCTGTCCCCAGCCCCGAGCGGTGCAGCACAGGCAGAGGCTGCAGCAGGAGCGCTGCTGGAGCCTCTGCAGAAATACACCTGGGGCAGGACTACGAGAACCTGCAGGATGAGGTGGCCTTCCACAGGGTGAGGGCCTGGCAGGGAAACTCCTTCCTTGGCTGCCCTGGCTGGGGACCAGGCTGTACCCAGAAATGCCGGGATGTGCCAGCCCTTCCCTGTCCATGTCCCCACCCTCTCCTCCAGGTTGTGGAGACCCTCTGGGCATACACCCCGGCCATGGGGCTGGAGTAGCACGTCAGCCCCCGTGTCCTCAGCAGCGTGGAGGTGACTGGGGCCTGGGGGGCTGCCCTGCATGGCTGCCCCCACACCAGGGCAGTCCTGATGTCACCATTGTCCCCACAGAGGCAGCTGCAGTATGGGAAGGGACCTGACCAGATCATGGTCGACACCAGCCACATCTTCCCTGTGCAGCTGCCCTTCACCACCTCCCTTCTGCACCTGGATGAGCTCCACATCCCTGAGACCCTCAACCTGGCCTTGGCCACCTCTGAGCCTGGGGCTGCCCCTGGGCTGCTGCCAGTGTCCCATTTTGAGGTGTCTGAACCCTCTGAAGTTTGGGAAGGCTATGAGGGTGGGGGTTCAGCACCTTTTGAGTTTTCACTGGGTTGTTTGACCACCTTTTAATCCTTTGAAGCTAATAAAAGGCTTTGCATGTAACTCTGGCCTTGAGGCTGTTTGCAGGGTGCTGGGAGGGAGTTTAAGGAGGGAGGGAGGTCTTGAGCCCCTAGAGAAGGGGTGGTCAGTGGGCTTGGAACAGACTTATCTCCTTCCTATCAAGACAGGGAGGATTTATTTGAATGGCCTGGCTTAGCTGATGACATGCAGGCTTTAACTCCTCAGCCTGTTAGGGTTAGGAGTGTGGGCAGGAGTAATGTCACCAGCTGGAACAGGAGATTTCTAGAAAGGTTTGGTGCAGTTAAGCACAGCTGGGCTTCTCTTGAGAAGGAGTAAAGAATTGTACACTCCTCCCTGAAGCACCTGTGCAATTCCAGTTAAACACTGTCCCACGGCATCCTGTCTCTAGGAATTCCTCTGAGGAATTGCAGTATCTGCTGAAGCCAAGCCTCCCCCTTTCCTCATAAACACAATCTATTTCAGGAGTAGATGGACACCTGAAAATGCTGTGTCCTGGTCTTGAGTTATAATGGCTTTGGGAACCTTAGGACTGAGAGGTGCATGAAGGTGGGAGGATGAAGTGTCATGAGAGTCAGGGCTCAGAGGGACTTGAATTTAAATTCAAGAACCCGACTATTTCCCACTCTGGGAGTGAGGTGAGATATGATGGTGGGGAGATGAAGCAGTAACAGCCAGTCCTGCCCTCTGGCAGTGAGAAGCCATTTTACCTTGTCCCATCCCTGCAGGCCCTTGTACAAAGTCCCTCTCCAGCTCTACTGGAGCCCCTTTAGGCACTAAAAGGGGTTCTGAGGTCTCCCTAGAGCCTTCTCTTCTCCAGGCTTAAAGGAGTTTGGTTACACCAGGTCCTGCTGGCTGGGAGAGGTTCCATTTTCCCACTTGAGGTAGGTTTGGGTTTTCCAGTGTCCAGCATTGCATCCCAGAGCTCACAGACCAAGAGGCCACCAGGCTCACTCAGAGCTTCGCTTGGACTTACACCCAAACAGGGTTTTGAGGGCAACCGTCTCATGGACTGTATTTATTGTCCTGCTCACAGTGGGCAGCTGGTGCATAAATGATTATATTGTTTAAATTGTTGTTAATCAACTCCTCTGAGGATCATGGGAAATTACAGTAAGTCATAAAACAACTTCCCCCCACCTCTCCCTTCTCCACAGGCTCAACTTCCCTCTCAAATTCTCCACCTCCTCCCCCACAGCTGTGCAGGGGGATGGGCAATTGTGGTTGTGCTCAGTCCATCACCCCGTGTCTCTGCTGCTCCTTCCTCCACCTTCTCCTCTTCCCCAGCTCTAGTGTGGGGTTCCTCCCATGGGTGCCACCCCTCCAGGAATCTCCACCGTGGATGGATCCCTGAGGTTCTGCATGAGCTGCTGCAGCCTCAGGTGCTGCCAGGAGCCTGCCCTAGCACAGCCTTTGCACAGGCTCAGAGCTCCCTCAGGGCACACACCCTGTTCTGCTCAGGGTCCTCCAGGGGCTGCAGGTGCATCTCTGCTCCCCATGCACCTCCCTGGGCTGCAGGGGCACAGCTTGTGTTGCCATGGCCTCCCAGGGACCTTCTGCTCGCTTTTCACATAGGCACAGGAGCCCCATGTGAAACTGTGATGATTAAAGCTAATTAATTAATCTAGAAAACCTCAAGAAAGGATGCATCCATCAAGGATCACTGGCAAAAGGTGAGAGCCCAGGAACAAGGATGGGGTTGGACTCGAGCTTTGAAGTCCCTTTCAGCCCAAGACATTCCATGATTCTAGCAAAGCCTGGTGGCAGCCCCACAATTCTCAAGGGTGAAGCAGGGCTCTGCCAGAGCCCAGGAGCAGCCCCAGCTCACTCTGTAAGGCATCAGGGCCCTGCATTCATCAAATCCACAATTCAATTGAGTGGGGAGTGTTTTGAGGAACTGTGTCAAAAGCCTTGCAGAAGTCCGGGCAGGTGCCATCCTTTATCTGCTGATGGAGTCATCCCATCATCGAAGGTCACGAGACCAGCAAGAGAGGGGTTTGCCCTCCATGTGGCTGTGCTACCTGTCCCTGATCACTCTCATGCCTGGGAATTATCAGCATTGTGCTTGGGAGTTGTGTCACATCCCGGGACACATCTGTCCCAGCTCTGCAGCTCCTCCCGAGGGGAGGCGGAGGGGCAGGGGCTGAGCTCTGCTCTGGGACAGGGACAGGAGCCCAGGAAGGGCTGGAGCTGTGTCAGGGCTTGGGATGGAGCTCAGGGAAAGGTTCTTCCCCCCGAGGGTGCTGGGGCACTGCCCAGGCTCCCCAGGGAATGGTCCCAGCCCTGAGGCGGCCAAAGCGGCAGAAGCATTGGGACAATGCTCTCAGGGATGCACATGGTGGGATCGTTGGGGTGTCTGTGCAGGAACAGGGGCTGGACTGGATGATCCCCATGGGTCCCTTCCATCTCAGGATATTCCAGGATTCTGTGTTCCTGTGATTCCATTTAACACTTATCCTTGGTTTTGCAAAGGCACCCTCAGGGAGGCTGAGTGACAACAGGGATCATCCCTGGGCTATGGGTCCTTGGAGCTGGTTATCCTTGGAGCTGGTTATCCTTGAGGTTGGATGTCCCTGGTTTTCCCTTTAAAGGTGTAAGTGCTGCACTGGGGTGGGAGTAGGGCTGGGAAGCCCCCAGGTGCCTGTCCCCTCCCAACTCCTCACAGGAGCCACAGTGAAGGGTGTGCTTTTTAATGTCAGTTATAATAAAATATTTTTTACAGAGCCCAAAAAATTCAAAATAGTGCAAAACATCTCACTGTCATGCATCCATGGGAGCTGCCGCCATTGGCGGGACAGACACACAGGTGACACTGTGCTACAGGAGCAGAATTGGTCAGTTCAATCACATGCCAAACAGAGGAGGGGGCACAGGGCCAGGGGCACCACGGTCGGGCTGCGGGGCCGAGCCCCAGCCTGGCTGTGCAGGAGCAGCCGGTAGAAAAAGGGTGTAAACATTGAACAGAAACCAGAGAGCAAAGTGAAACCCTTTGGTCCCAGGCAAACGCTCTAGGCAAAGGAGCGTGGGGGCCAGTGGGATACCCTGTTTTGGGATGGGAGGGGGCTGAGAGAGCTGTATTGACTTGTGGGGTCATGAGGCCTCTGTCTGCCCCAGGACTCGGGGCAAACTGGCCAGCTGGGGTGGCCACCCCAGCACCACACACGCAGGCCTCCCAGGCACTCATACGAGACATGCACACCACTTAGCACACGGAAACGGTGCTCACTGGGGAACTAGGGGGCACAGAACTGGTGCTTACTGGGGGACTGGAGGGAGGGCTTCTCTGGGGCGGGGTGGGAAGGGTTTTGCTTGCGCCAAGGAGATCCCATGGGCTGCACTGCTCAGGGATGCTGGTCCCCACCGGCCAGAGCAAAGAGGAATGAGTCTCTCTGCTCTGGTGCCCCCACCCCTGTCTCCCCAAGCCCTGGCACCTTGTGGGGGGCAGTGGGGCAGCCCACGGTGGCAGCAAGACAGGGAAGACAGGATATGGGCCGGGGGCTGCTCCCTGCTGCTCCCGACCCTGGTGATGCTGCTGCCAGCCAGGGAGGGGGCCCTGTGCAGGACCTGTGGAGGCTGCACCTGTCAACCCAACAGCCCCAATAGCCCTTCCAGGTGCAAGACACAGCCTGTCCAGCTGCCCTGTATGTACAGGTATTTACATATGTACACATACATGCTCAGGGCTGGCAGCTGCCCTGCCCTCGGGACACACGACGACGCTCAGGAATGGGGACAAGGGGCCATCACGCTGTGCCAGCCACTCACCAACATCCGCACATGGCACGAGACACACACCCTCCGCAGCCCTTTCCTTGTGTCACTCGGTGAGGTTTGGGGCTGGGTGGGACAGTGGAGGTTCAGGGATGAGCCACTGGGGTTCTTCTGGCTCAGACAGGCTGGGGAAGGGCAGATTGCTCCCCTCACCCAGGCTCGGCTCCAGCCCTTCCCTGCAGCCCGCCCCATCCCAGCACCTTCCTGCGGGGTGTGACAGGGGCCTGGCTGTGCCCGGCACCGCTGTCACCCAGCCAGCAGGGCCGGGGAGGGCGGGGAGAGTCTGTCACTGCAGCCACAGCACCCCCTCCCCAGGGCCGGGGCAGCGACTCCTCTGTGGCCACTCCTATGGCTTATACACGGCTAGAGGATTCTGTCAGGGGGCCAGGAGTGGGAGGCGAGGGCTGGGGGGGGGCAAAGGACTTTAACTGCTGCCCTCCTCGGCCGAGCGCGTGTCCGACTTGAGCTTAACGAACTCCTTGGCCACCTCGTCGTTGTTGCGCTGGGAGAGGATGCGGAGCACGGTGAGCCCGGTGTCGTCCATGTGGATGCGGCGGCCCAGGGGCAGCCAGCAGGCACAGCCGGGGCGCTGCAGGATGTCCCGGAGCTGCAGCACGGCGATGCCCACGGTGCGGTCCTCCCGGGCGAAGCAGTAATCCTTCACACACACCTGCAGCTCGTAGCATTCGGGGCCCGTCTCTGTCCCCAGCGTGCTGGGGTGGGGCAAAGGACGGGCTGTGTTGGCAGATGGGGTCACACTTCACCTCTTCTCCCCACTTCACCCAGCCGTCTGACAGCCCCTACACGGCTGCTGTCCCCAACCCCACCCCTAGAAAAGCCTTTTCCTTTTTACTCCTGTTCCCTCATCCCTGCTTTTATCAGGTATGTTTCAGGTATTTTCACATTTTATCAATGAGAAAATACCTGAAACATCCCATCAGGGATGAGCAAACTCTCTGGCACACCCCAGGAGGAACCCACGTTCTGGGGACACATCCCGCAGCCTGTCCCCACATTCCCAGCCTGTGGTGCCACTCACAACTGGAAGCTCTCGTTGTACTTGGGGGCCCAGCTGTTGTTCTTGGATTTGGTAGCAAATTTCCTCTTCTTGTCACTGAGGTGGGGCCCGATGATGTTGACCTCGATGAAGGGCCGGAAGATGCCCGAGGTCTGCCACTTGAGGTCATTGGCAGCCACCACTGCAAGGAAGGGAGAGGTGAGGCTCAAGGAGCACTGTCACCTGCCAGACCCTGGCACCTGGCCAGCAGAACCCACCTTTGACGGTGACTTTGTGCTCACCACTGCTGGGGTGGGTCAAGAGCTCCACGTGGATGGACACCTCCCCAACGGGGTCATCCACGCCAGAGCCTGTGACAGAGGGAGGAGATGGAAGTGCCTGTTTTCCCGAAGTTCCTGCCATGCCCTGCCAAATACTAACCCCACTGAGGAGGCAGGTCACCAGGGGTGGAAAGGGGTGGGCACTAGGGTGTGTCCCAAAGGGTTGTGGGCACAGCAGCAGCTGTGATGGACATGGCAGGACACCCCCAGCAGCAGGTTGACCCTGCTATCCCACCCCTGTGAACCCCCCCTTGCCCAGGCAGGAGTGAGGGGCAGAAGACAGTGGCACAGCTCCCCCTGCTCTGGCCACGGAGGGGTGACAGTGTCATGGGCACAGACTGGGCAGGAGGGACCTGGCCAGGGCAGCCACAGCCCCACCAGTGTCTCAAGGCTGATCCCCCCCTCGTACCCCTCCATCCCGAGGACCACATCAAGCCCAGGGGTCCCCAAGCCTAGGGACCTTGAGTCACCTTCGGCCAATAGGTCAGCCCACCCCATGCCACCCCAGAGCTGTGCATGCGCCCATGGGTAAAGGATGGAGGTGCAAGGCAGAGGGACAGGCTCTGTGGGTCTGATGGGGCCACAGAGGTCCACGAGGGCTCAGTGGCAAGCTCTCAGGGTGGGAATAGCAGTGGAAGCAGGACATGTGTCACTGAGGGTGCCAGGCCAGGCTGAGGCTGGCGATGGCACACTCCCCTCCACCCCCGGCCCCACCCCTGCATGCTGAGCCGGGATGGAGGTGATGGCGGGTGGGGAGGGGGGTTTGGGCATGGAAGGCCAAGCGGGGGTGCAGCCCCGGCCCCCAGCGGGGTGTGATGGAGGCCAAGCAGGACCCGTGGAGGGCTCATTCCCTGTGCCCCAGGACAGGCAGACAGAGCGTGCCGGAGCAGGGCTAGTAATGGTCCTTAGGGCAGCAGGGTGGGCAGGAAGGGGAGAGGATATGGCATGGCCTCCCCTAGGGCCACATGTCCCAGGGGGAGGTCACGGTGGGTGCCCACCCTCAGGCAGCAGTGCTGGGGACAATGGGGGGTGCCCAGAGCGTGCGGGCAGACACTTCCATTCCCATGGGGACAGCCCCCACAACCCGCTCTGGGGGTGGTCAATATGGCTGAGCACAGTTCCTCCCAGTTCCCCCCAAAGCAGCCCTGGGAGTGACAGTTTGCCGATTCTGGGGGTCCCCAAGGCCAGTGATGCTGGGGGGGTCCCCAGGCCACCCCAGCCCGCGGTGCTGGGACAGTTACTAGCCCAGGCCGGCAGCAGGCAGGTGCAGGGGCGGGCGAGTAGCACACGTACCCTTCTCAGGATAAACCTCTTCACTAAGGGTAAACCTAATCCCTTTCCCACCATGAACTAGTGGGAAGGAGAGAGAAAGAGACAGAGACACGGCACAGAGTACATAAAGAGAGGAGGAAGGAGATGAAGGAGGAAGGAGATGACAACGAAGAGAGGAGGGAGGAGATGCAAAAGAAGGGAGGAGGGAAGAGATGAACAAGAGAGAGGAAGGAGATGAGGAAGAGAGGAGGGAGGAGATGACGACGTGTGTGGCAAACAGGAACAGTGGGGGGGGAGAACAAAGAGAAAGAGAGATCAGATCTCGCAGACAGACTGACGGCCAAGCACCCGGACAACACTGCAGCGACACAGGAGTGCCAGGCACCCCCAGCTCCGAGTGTGGGCTCCTGGGGACAGGGTACACCCAGGGGTGCTGGCACCCATCAGACCCAACCCCACACCCCTGACATGGCTGGCACAGGAGGCACAGACAGGACAGACGTCCCTTGAAGGAGACTCACGGACAGCAAACGCACGTCCCACTCCCCGAGGACGCAGACAAGCCTGGCTGGGGCACCCTGCGGTGGCCCGTGACCACCACTGAGCATCTCAGGGCTCTCCTCCAGCAGTCAAGGGACAGAATAAAGGGCAGCGTTTAGAGCTGAGGGCTGATCCTGCCCTGGAAGGTACCCAGCATCCTGCACTGCACCCCAGCAACACAGAGCCCATATCAGGGGCTTGGGCACCCAGCATGCCCAGGACAGACCCTGGTACAGCATCTGGATCCTGTGGACTCTGTGATTGGTCTGTGCTGGGTGCCTGGAGCCATCCAGAGGGGACAAACACTGTGACACCTGGCCAGAGGGTGACCTTCCCCCCACCCACAGGATCCATTTCCATGCCAGTCCCGCAATGCCCTGGCACTGGGGACCCACTTGCTGGTGGGGGACTGGGGAGTGCCAGGCTGCTGCTGCTGGGCACCCACGGCCCCCCTTCACCTGCAAGGCACGGGAGGAAAAAGCCCTTCCTTCTCCACCCATCTCTCCCCCACCGTGAGCCTGGCTGGGACCCCCAGCCCCACTGGGACCCCCAGCCCCACTGGGACAGAGCCAAGGTGGGTCCTGGCCACGGGGCAGCCAAGCCCCTGGGGGAGGATGAGGGCCCAGTGGGGGCCAAGGCAGCCTGTCCTACCCTGTGACGACTGGGTCTGCACAAAGGTTTTGATGAGGAGATCTGTGGCCTGGGTGTAGAGGGACAGGGCATAGCGCAGCGACTGCAGGTCAGGGCTCTTCTCCAGGAAGGTTTTCTTCAGCCCCACACCTCCGGCATGGAAGTATTGCTGGAGGGGGAAAGGCCTCAGGATGCTCAGCAGTTCTGTGAGAGTCCCCCTAGTGCTCCCTGTGGGCCCCTCAGGGTCAGAGCCCCAGGGGCACCCCAAACACCCCAGAATGCCCTCACCTTGATTGTGTCCAGTGCCAGCTCCACCACAGCACACTGTTTCGGGGTCAGGCTCTTAGCTTCCTCACGCACCATGTGGTCCTGGGGGACACAAATCTTGCTCTCAGCACAGGACCAGGACCCTGCTGCCCCCAGCCCAGCCCAGCCTAGCCCAGCCAAGGGGGCAGGGGTGGGGTCCTGGCAGCAGCCCTGGCTGGGCCCACTGGCACCTACCCTAGAACAGAGAGCAACCCAGCACCCCAGTACCCCCAGCCCTCACCTTCAGCTTGGAAAGCTGCCCCAGCTCCTTGGCTGCGTTGAAAATCATCTGTGTGCCCTGCAGAAAGCAAAGAGACAGGGACAGCCCTGGTGAGCAGCTGGGCTGGGGGTGGCATGGCCAGGCTGGACACATCGTGCCAGGAGCTTGTTGCAGTTCCAGGAGCTCCTCCAGGCTCCAGGGGGACAGCAGCCAGGAAGGTGATACAGGTTCCAGGCCAGCAGCCCCCATCTCAGCCCGAGTTTTCAGCACAGCTCTGAGGCTGCAGGCTTGGGGACCCCAGGGCAGGATGTCACCCTGGTGTTAGGGGCCACATGCTCTGCTCAGCACAAGCAGTTCAGCCCAAGAGTCCCATCCTGCTTCCTGTGCTTCAAGCACCTGCTCCTGCATCCAGCAGGGCCTGGCACAGCAAGGCATTGACCACTCGGACAGCGGACACGGTGGGAGCAGAGAGCAAGTGCAAGGGACAGCAGGCAGGGGCAGGATGTGGTGGCCTGTATCCCACAGCCACCAAACAGCCCCTGGCCACATAGAGCCGTGCCCAGTCCCAGGGAGGTTCCCAGCCCCCTGGCACTCCAGGGAGTCCCCCAGGTGGGAGTCCTGGGCTGCCTCTACCTGACCTGTACCCCCACCATGGCAGGGGCCATGGAGCCATTCTGTGGGGCCCAGGGGCACATCAGCTGGATGGGCAGATCCCACTCACTGGCCTGGGCTGGCACCTCTGACTTGGCTGAGCAAAAGCTCTCCTCCTCAGCTCCTCTAGTGTGCAAATGCAACTGGATAAACTGGGGCCCAGAGACCTCCACCACCTTCCCTCTCCCAGCACCAGTAGATCCAGTCCCTCCCAACACAGAAACCTCAGCATCTCTCCCATTAACCAGCACCTTCTGCAGGGGTCTGCCCCCTCCATGCCCTCATTTTGTATGCCCCCATTAACCCTTTGTGCCCACCCACTTCTGTCCCATTAATTCCACCCTCACTGTTCCCATCTCCCCCAGCCACTGGACAGGCTGAGAGTTGGGGACACTGGTGTCCCCAAAACCAGAGCATGACAGGACACTGTACTGAGCTGGGAGCCCCCAACCCAGAGCACAAGGGACAAGGGACAAGGAGGAGGGAAGGGGAGAGAGCGGTGCCAAGTGGGGAGCAGAAGAGCCATGTCCTTACTTCAGTGTGACTGGGCAGCTTCACCCTGCTCTGGAAGAGAACAGCAAGGGACAGTTACTGGTGGCCACAGCAGCCTTTGGCCGCAGCTCCAGGCCCCCCACATCCCCCGGCCATGAGGGCTCTGGCCCTGTACTCTCCTCTGGCTCTGCCCAGTTCCACTGGTGCTGCTGGTTCAGCACCAGTTCACAGCTGCAAAGGCTCAGCCCCGTGCTGGCACTGGTGAAGCTGTGATGAGTGTGCCAGATCTCTTCTGAGGGCAGGCAGGTTTGCTCCCCACCCCATCTGGGGGTGGGAGATCAGAGGGAATCAGCTCACCCAGCACACTCTGCAAACTGGGCAGGAGCCAGTGTCCCCCAAGAGTGGAGGGGGAGCCGCAGGCATTGCCCAGATGGATGCTGGCATGGCTTCTCCCAAGAAACAGGATTTGGAGAGCAGGCTGGGGTCACTGCTAGGCCCCCACCCTGTGGTGAGGAGCTCCCAGACAGGGCAAGAGCCCATGTACTGGAGAAAGCCCTTGGGGCAGGGCTGGGGCTCAGCAAGGAACGGGGAGAGGGCCCAGAGATCCAGGGGATCTCAGCAGCCCCCGGGGCCCTCACTGTGCCCAGCATGGCCCAGCGTGGGGGGTTCCCTCTTCCTGAGCCCCCCACAGTGGGATGGGGTCCTGTGGAGGGTCTCCCATGAACGAGGTCTCAAGCCCTCGCCATCCCCGCCAGGCAGCTGGGGCTGAGGGCTGTGGAGCAGTGTCCCCCATGGGGATGGGGGACATCCCCCATCCACCCCACGGGGACTGAACACTACAGAGCCCCCGCTCCCTACCCCGGGGACGCACAGAACCGGGGCTGTCCCCAGCACACAGCACAGCACACCTCACCACGACACCACGCAGGCAACAGCACATCCAGACAGCACAACAGAGGAAGCACGGACAAGCCTGGATCTCCACAGCAGGCGGGTGTGAGACCACGAGTGTGGCCCCGGGGCAGTGACACACACGGAGCCCACAGCTATTTACCTTCTCTGTCCCCTTGCCATGTTTTCTCAAGAGCGTGCCCTGTAGAAGCAATGTCAGAGGTTGAGTGTGGGGTGGGGGGACAGCATGGGACAGGACACAGGGGCACAGGTGGCAGAGACATCACGAGCTCCTGAAGGACAGCCAGTGGGGGCCTGGTCCCCATCAGGATATTCAGTGAGGGCCTGGTGTCATCAGGGTGCTGGATCCCCACTGGAAAGCAAGATGTTGTACTGCTGGAGAACTTGTCCTCACACTGGGAAACTGCTGGGATGCAGGGATGCTGAATCTATGAGGATGATCCTTGCTGGGATACAGAGATGCTGAATCCATGAGGGATGATCCTCACTGGAATACAGGATCCAGCTGTGTGTGGGCAGGCTCTGGTGCCCCCACACATCCTGCTTCAGCTCTGGCAGGTGCTCCCAGCACTGGGGAGGGAGCAGGGAGGGAGTAGCTGGGATTTGGGTTTGGCGTGAAGAGCACTGGTTTGTGCAGGGCTGGGCCCACACTGATCCAGGCAAGAGAAACCGTGTGAAATGAGGCAGCAGTGCCATAGGGAGGACGAACTCAGCTCTCAGGGGGGACTGTTGGAATCAGGAGAGTGGAGCATGGAGTCAGCTGGCTGGGAAGCCTCAGAAGGAACAAGCAGCACAGGTAGGGACAAGCAGGGCTGCCAGGAGGGGTTCTGGCCCTGGCACAGGGTAATGGGTGAACAAGAGGAGTTTGTACCACACAGAGCTGACACTGCTGTGTCCTCCAGAGCCTCAGCAAAGCTGGGACATGGGTCCCCACGAGGTCCCCGTGAGGTCTGAGGGGACACTCAGCCTCAGGCTGCCCCTAAGGCCTCCCCAAACGCTGCTGTTGGACACAACAGTATTGGGGAACAGCAGAGGGATGTTTGTTCCTGCAAGGATTGGCACCAGCACCCAACAGCTGGCTCCCACTGCTCTTCTGCACAGGTACCTGAGTCACAGCAGGGGTGGGGACAGGACTGGGGGGGGGAACCTGCCCTTCCCTTGCCCCCAGGGGCATAAACCCACAGCCACAGACTGGTCAGAAGAGGACAGAAGGAAACTGCTCAGTCAAAGCCATGCAAGGACCCAGCAGCGATGCCAAGAAGGGAACCAGGAGTCCAGGTTCCCAGGGTCATATCCCGACCAGGAAGGAGTCTCACTTGTGCCCAGCAGCCTGCCCCAACACCGAGCACCCGGGCCAGGGACCGCGTGTCCCCCCGAGAGACTCCGACTCTTCCTGGCAGGGAAAGTCTCTGCCCTCACCCCCACCACAGCCAGACGCCAGCCAGGGCTTCGAGGGGAAACTGAGGCATGAGGGAAAGGAAAGGAAGGACAGCCCTGACTCCAGGCACGCACTGCTCGTGCCTTCCGCGGTATTTCTCCCCTCAGCGCGGAGCCCCGGTTTGGCAGTCTCTGACGACATGGCACCGCCATCACTGTCCCCTCCCACCCCATCACTTCCCCTTGTCCCTCCCCACGTCCCAGCACTGCCAATCTGTCCAAGACCTCTCCACCCACCACATCCCGGAGGGGCCGCTNAGAACCGGCGAGGGCGAGGCCAGGACTGACACAGAGCGGACAGACAGACAGACAGACAGGGAGCTGCCGTACTTACAATCATCTGCCATTGAGAGGCGAGAGGAGCAATTGGAGAGAACAACCGTGATGTGAGTGTCAGCCCTCGCCTCCTCCATCCTCCCCAGTGCCAGCCCTGGCTGCCCCCACCCCCAACAGGGCCACGGGTGTTCCCCATCCACAGCACTCAGTGTCACTGCCCTGCCACTGCACCACAGGCCTCCACAGCCCCCGAGGGGCCCCATCCTTACCTGCCCGGTCCCTCCTGACTGCAGGGGGGGCTTTGCCCCAGCAGGGCTCAGTTCTAGGGACCCCACTTGACACTCGGCTCTGACATGGACCCCCAAACTGCCAACCTGTCCAGCCATCCTGCAGGCTGGCACCCAGGGACACCTGGGCAGGATGTCCCCTGCCTGAGGGACCAGTCCCAGCACAGCTTTCTCCAGGGACTGTCTGCCCTCAGGAAAATCACCCAACAGAGCTACATGTCCATGCCTCCTCCTGTACCCTAGTGCAGGCCCCACTGTCTCCAGGGCACGGCTGGAAAGAGACTGGGATGGGGACGGGGAAGGGGACTGGAACTCAGTGGCACCAGCATTCCTATGAGATTTGGTCACCTTTGGCCAAGGGTGTGTGGGCCTGGTCGGGAGCGATGTGGGGCTGACTGGAGCCAGGCTCAGGGCTGTGACAGGGTGACAGTGAGGTGGCACCACTGAGGGCTGACATGTCACCACTGTGCCGTCCCTCACAGACACAGCACAGGAGCTCCACAGCCCCAGAAAGGTGACATAAAGGCTGACAGCTCCAGGAACTCCAAGGAAGAGCCTGAGCCCAGCTTTGTAATGGTGACAAAAGCCACCAAAGAGTGACAAGAACAGGAGTGTGGCTGGTCAAGAGCACTCAGTGTCACCCTTTCCTGCCTGACGTTGAAGGAACCACCTCAGGAAGCTTCAGGTGCAGGGGGGGCACACAGACAGCAATGCAATATGGAGCCTCAGAGAGGGACCATTCCCTGGGTTTGCTCTGCTTTCCAGCTTTCCTAAATGCCCCAGGAGCAAGGAACAGCTCAGCCCTGCTGGGGAATATGTCCCCACATCCTCATGAAACCCCTAGCCCCTCAAGCAATGTCTCCCCACACTCTGTGAGCCTCTGGATTCACCTCCTGGCTCAGGGAACATGCCCACAGCCAGTGTGGATGAGCGTGGCATGGAGACGCTGTCCCAGCTCTGAGGGAAGGATGGATAAGAAAGAGCCAGTGTCCCTTCTCATGCCACATTGGAGGTGGCAGGAAGGCCTTTTGGCAAAGCCAACCAAGAAGGTCTTGGAGCAAGGATGACCTGTCTTTCTTCCATCCTTTCCCTGGCCAGGAGCTGGACACAGGTTTGGAGACGTCAGTGAAGTCCCCACCTCTCACATGCCAGTGAGGGCACCTGGCCAGCAATGTCCCACACTGGCCCCAGTCAGTCACCTGTGTCACAGGGTCCCTGGTCTCTCCCCCCATCACTCACCGTCTGGTCTGTGAGTGGGGGTAGGACGATGGTCTTCTCCATGGTGTTCATCACCAGCTTCCAGAGCTCCTTCAGCACCCGCTTCAGCACCGTCTTCTCGCAGATCTTGGCGAAGAGCGTCAGACTGCGCAGAGGAGACAGCGCTAGAGGATCCCACGTGTCACCCCTCCCATGTCACCCTGACCCTGCAGGTCCCTTGCACTGCCTGACGAGGCCAGGAGGGTCAGGGTGGAAGTTCAGGTTGCCCCCCACACTCACTTGCTGTCCAGCAGGTCCATGATGGGCTGCAGGACATTGTCAGCGTCCTGCGCGACGCTGCTGCAGGTGCTGGCGGGGACGTTGCCGGTGCCCTTCACCTGGCTCAGGATGTCACCCATCTGCTTCACACACTCCTCGATGTGTGGCTGGAAACTGGGGACCACAACACACAGGCAGCTCAGCATATCCCCCCCAGACCTGACCCCAGCTTCTGGACCCCCAGACCTCTGCTTTGCCCACTGCCCCTGCCCTCTCACCCAGCTGTACCTGGTGGCAAAGACTCGGCTCAGATCATCCAGGACGTTGTTAAGTTTCACCTGCAGTTCTTTGAGGATATCACTGGCTTCTGTGTCCAGCTGCAAGAGGGACAGGTTGTTGAAGCTGACAGGGTCCCTGAACCAGTCCTCAGGGAAGTTTCTGCATCCGAAATGCATCCCTGGGCAGGATGAAGCCCTTCCCTGTCCAATATGGTGGGAGAGCAGGGTGCCATGGGGGGGACAGTGTGACCCCACACAGGAGTGTGGAATGGGTCTGCTCCCAGCACTGGGGAACTGGGGAACTGGGCAAGGGGCTACCTGTGGGGGGAAAGGGAAAGTTCCAACCCCCCACAGGGCACCCTCCTGGAACCCCCCCAATACTCACGTCCTTCCCACCCATGGCTTCAAACATCTTCTCAAGCTGGACACGGAGCTGCTGGATGTTGTTCATCAGGATGCAGGGCTGGAGGGGTTGGATGGAGAGGGGGGTCAGCACCAATAAATATGGCTGGGACAGCTGCCCACAGCCCCAGGACCCTCCCACCTTGCACTGGAGGACATGAGGACAGCGATGGCATGGAAGCCACTCTGGCAGTGTGCCAGGAACTGTCATCAGGAAGGGACCAACCCAGCCTGGGGTTGAGGTGACAGCTGTGGTCACCATGTGGGGACAGCAAAAGGGAGATACATCACCACTTTCTCCTTCTCCTTGGAGCAGTATGAGGCAAAATCCTTGGAGATGATCTCAGCGTACTGGAGCAGCACATTGCTGATGGTCTGCAGCCAAACAGGGCACCAGAGAAGACACCCAGACAGCAGCAACAATGGGGAAGGAGGGAGAGAAGGAAACCATGAAACAGCAGTGAAACAACCTCATATCTGGATTCATACAGGGACCCCCAGACCCTCTGGCCTCACGGATCATAGAATCATGGAATCATTAAGGTTGGAAAAGCTCTATAAATTCAAGTCCAACCATTGACTCAGCACTACCACCATGTTCACCACTAAATCATATCCTAAAGTGCCACATCCACATGTTTTTTAAACAATTCCAGGGATGCTGACTTGATCACTGCTGTGGGCAGCCTGTGCCAGGGCTGGAAAAACCTTGCAGCGAAGAAATTTTACCAACATCCAACCTAAACCTCTCCTGGCACAACTTGAGGCCATTTCTTCTCATCCTGTCCCTGTTCCCTGGGAGCAGAGTCTGACTTCCCCACCGGTTGCCCCCTCCTGTCATGGGGTTGTAGGGAGCCACAAGGTCCCCCTGAGCCTCCTTTTCTCTTGGCTGAGCCCCCCCCAGCTCCCTCAGCCTCTCCTGGTTCTCCAGCCCCTTCCCCATCTCTCTTCTCTTCTCTGGACATGCTCCAGCCCCTTAATGTCCTTCTTGTCACAAGGGGCCCAAAACTGACCCCAGGATTTGAGGTGGGGCCTCAGCAGTGCCCAGCACAGGGGGACAGTCACTGCTCTGGTCCTGCTGGCCACACCATTGCTGGTACAAGACAGGTGCCATTGGCCTCCTTGCCCACCTGGACACACCTGGCTCATGTTCATGCACCAGGAGCCACATGGGCACAGCCACTGGAAGCCAGATCCACACCTGGTCTCCATGGGCAGCTGCAGCACAGCTGAGAAAACAACAGCCACCAAGCCTGCATGCAACTCCCTCCTATATTGCAGCAAGGCAGTTGTAATTAATTACATTAATTAAGCAAATAACTCATCAATTAGCTCATAATTAATTAATTAATCCCCTGTGCTAGCAGAGCTGGGAGTGTTCCAGGATGTGTTGGTGGCACATTGGCTGCCCACAGCTGGATGGAGGGGGCACAGAGAGCCCAGGAGCCCCAGCCAGGGCTGGGACTGGGGTCCCAGGGGTGGTGCCGACCCCTGCCCTGGCAGGTGCCCACCTTGGCAAACCGTCGCATGTAGTGCCCCACAATCTGGGGATCGGGGCACTCCAGCTTCTTGATGATCTCAAAGCTCTGGTTGAGCTGGGAGAAAACATCCACCACAGAGCAGGAGAAGAGCGCGTGCTCCGAGGTCTGCTGGAACTGTGGGAGTGAGACGAGGTGTCAGCAGGACGTGGCAGGGGGGGCGGATTTTGGCCCCAGTCAGGACATACTGCACATCAAGGGACAAGCCCCTCGCCTCTGAGACTGCGTCCCTAGCCCTGTCCATACCCCATCCTTCTTGTCCCGCTCCAGTGCTCCGTGCAGGAAATCCCGTGACACCTCTTCATTCTCATCCAGCCACTGGATAACGAAGGGCTCAAACCAGCTGGAAGAGAGACCCATCTGTGATGAGGCCAGCAGCCCTCGTGGTGCCAGTCCCCCTGCCCAGCCCCAGGGCTGCACTCACGCGGGGTACTCGGGCACGCGGCTCTTGAAGGAGGGCAGCTCAGTGACGTACTCGTTGTACAGCCACTTCACCTTGAAGTGCAGGTTCATGTAGTCCGCGCTCTTGCACAGGCGGTGCTTCTCGTGCTCTGCACGGGGAAAGGGTCTGAGGGTCACTCTGAGTCCCAAACCTGGGGCGTGGCTCCCCAGGGGCAGCTCCAGGGTAATAGGGTGAAGGTGGAAGTGCTTCTGGGGCAGGGTTAAGCTATGCATGGTGTTGATGAGGAGATGAAATGGGTCTGCCCATGGAACAGGTGAGGTGCGAGCTGAGGACAGCTCCTGCCTGGTTCCCCCCTCTCTGGCTCAGGGCAGCAGGTGGGACTCACCCTCCATGGCATACTTCATGTCCTGAGCAAAGAGGTTCCACATCACCTCAGCGCTGATCTTCCCCACGTTCAGTTCCTGGGGGAACCTGGGGCGAGGGGAGAGTGTGATTCACAGATTCATTTAGGGTGGAAAAGACCTCCAAGGTCATCGAGTCCAACCTGTGAATGATCCCTCCCTTGTCAACCAGCCCAGAGCACTGAGTGCTAGATCCAGGCCTTCCTTGGACACTCCAGGAGTAGGGACTCCAAACCCCTCTGGGAAGCCCCATCCAATGCTTGACCACCCTTTCCATGAATTCTTCCTGATGTTCACCCTGAACCTCCCCTGGCACAGCTTGAGGCTATGAACACAGGGTGAATCAGCCCTCCATGTGGACAGACATCCCTCACACACCTCCCAGCAGCATCAGCTTCCCCATCTGTAGAATGGATGTTACAACCACTTCCAAAGGCCTCAAGATTCCACTGCCTCCATGTGGACACCCTCTGCAGGCACAGCAGCAACCCGTTCCCCAGCACCTACTCACTGGTTCAGGCAGGGCGTATAGGAGTTCTTGTCTTCCTCGATAATGGAGACAATCAGGGTGATGAGCTTGGACCAGAAATCCAGGTTTTTGATGCTGGGGCCCTGCTCCTCAGGGGGCACCTCACCTTTCTTATTCTGGAGGGGCGGAGACACAGTGGAGACTTTGGTCACCCCAGTGAAGGGCTCCACTTTGTGTCAGCTAACAAGGGGGCAGGAGGGAATACCCTAGAGGCCCCATGCAGCCTCCCTTGTCTGTCATGATCTCAACCCCATAGCTCAAACCCCAAGGCCTTGGGGATCATTCTGCACAGACTGAGCACTCTGGAGAGGGAGCAGGAGCATGAGGAAAAGGAGAAAGGCATGGGATGGGGAGGTCAGTATCCCCCCTGCCCCACACACCGGGTCTGTCTGGTACTCGCGGCTGTAGAGCTCATGGCAGTTGTTGAAGATGTACTCATAGGTGGAGTTGAGACAGGCCTTCACACAGTCCTTCACCACCTGGCTGGCTCGTGGGGGGCTCTGCAGCTCCTGGACCTGGTATGCAGGGAGGGCGTGGTGTTTGGAGCACCCCCAGACATCCACCCAGGAGCACCACAGGCCAGTGCAAACCCAAGCCCCAGAGAACGAGGCCAAAGAGAGTCACATCTCCTGACGGACAGGGTGAGTGGGCCCCCAACAGTACCTTCATCCGAAAGAAGGTGATGCTGGTCAGCAAATCCACTGTGGACTTCAAGTCCTGCAGCCGTTCAGGGCTGCTGGCAGGGAAGTTGTTCTGAAAAGGCAAGAGTGGAGTTGCTCTCAAAATTCACAGGGGCAAGTGAGGGTGAGAGAACGGCCAGCTGTTGCTTCAGGTGGGGACACTGAGGCAGGGCAGGCATCTTACCCGGTACATGGAGAGGTCGATGCGCAGGGAGTTGTGCAGCTGGTCCAGGAGTTTGACAAAGCGATCTTTCTGCAGAGAAACGCCCCGGGGGCAGGTGAACAGGGGAAAGGCGGCAGGGACCAACCCTCCCCACCGTTGTCTCTCTCTGCTTTATGCCTAGCCCTCACTCATCCCTCTCCCTCCTTCCTTCCTTTCCTTCCCTTCCTTCCCTTCCTTCCTTCCTTTTCCTTCCTTTCCTTCCTTCCCCTGAGTGGGCAGAGCATGCCTGCAGAGAAGAGCATCTCCTTGCTGGTGGCTGGGGCTTATGACAAGAGTTGGGAGAGGGGCTGCAGGATCAGTAGCCCCTCAACTGGGGCTTTCCAAGAGCTCAGGAAAAAGGGCAGGGAATGGATGTGCAGTGGTTGCCCATCTTCAGGGTGGCCCCAGGAGCTGGACATTTCCATGGACTCCTCACTAGCCCCACGGGGCTGCATCAAGGGACATGGGCAGGAAACACCCCATGTGGGGGGTCTCCACTGGGGCTGAGGGGCTGTAGTTCAGCTCAGCCCCATACCCACCCAGGAGCACAGGGCAGAAGGATGTAAATCCCATCTTGGGTTGCAGATTGGATCAGGGGTCAGAGCTGATGGCAAAGCAACTCATCATAGAATCCCATACTGGTTTGGGTTGGAAGGGACCTTAAGGACCACTCTGTTCCACTCCCTGCCATGGGCAAGGACACTTTCCACTATCCCAGGTTGCTCCAAGTCCTGTCCAATCTGGTCGTGAACACTTCCAGGGATCAGACAACCACAGTTGCTATCAGGGCAACCTCAGTCCTCACTCCTTCACAGGGAAGAATTTTTTCCCAATATTGGCCTCAAAATGTCATTGGGGGATCATTTCCCTTTGCATTCCTGCTGGTGGAGAAGCTTTGGACAGCCACGTGGGCCTCCCATGAGAGCCCTGGGTTCCCCCCCCAGCACTGGCTGTATCGGGTCAGGGCTGACCCGCAGGGCTCTGGAGAGTCCAGAGCAACGTCTGAGTCTTGGGATAAGAAGACAGGGGTGGGACGGGGCACGAGTCCATGGCTCGCCCACGCCCACAGCCTGTGCTGGCCACCCCAAACCTTCGGCGCTGGCGGGGATTGCCCAGCCGGGCCCTGGGCCGGACCGTGCGTCCCCGACACCCAAGGAACGGCTGCAGCACTCTAACACTGGACACGACGGGTACTCAGGGTTAAAGCGACACGGCCGGGCATTTTAGGACCCAACCTTAGGCTCTCTAAAAAAAGAGAAAGAGACAAGTTTTTAAAATCCTCCATGTTAGAGAAAAGGCGGGTTTTTGGTATGGTTTCCTCCTCCTGCGTGATCTGGAGGCACAGCTTGTTCGGCTCTAGCTACCGCCTGCAACAGGAATGTGGAAGTGAGCCAAAGCTGCCCAGAGCTGTGCCTGGCCCTGGCTGTGTCCCTGGCTACCCAGCACCTTGCTGCACCCGGGGCTGGGCACTGACCCTGGCTCGACCCATGCACACCCAGCGCGACCATTTCCTGCCTCTGAGATGGCACGGGAGGGCACCGAGGTGAGGGCTCAGCCCCTCCTCGCCCACATCCCCAAGGGGCACCCGACCCGGCCACAAACTTGCCCCACTTGGCACCCAGTGGTGGTGGCAAAACCAGCTGAGTTTGCAGTGGGCCGGGGTCCCCCAAAGTACACGAGGCTGTGCAAGACCCCCCATGAAGTGCAGGGGTGGCTCATAGCCACATCCTTCTGATTTTGGCACCAAGGTGTCCCCCCTCTTGGCACGCTGCCACCCAGCGTCCCAGTTTGCTCAGGCGCCCATAATAATTAGGGGAGCAATGTAGCCCTTCTCCTGGGCAAGTGGTGGCTCTTTTCCTTCCTGAAAAACAGGAGTGGGATGATTTTTGGGGCAAGCAGGAGCTGACCGCACTGCTGCCTGGCTGCAGTTTGGAGCGGGGTGTTTTGCACAGCTCGTTTTGCTCCCCAAGCCCCCCACCCCCTCCCAAAGAAAGGAGAGAAAAAGAAAAGAGGGTTTACGTACCATGGGACTTACCCCGAAATTGGAGGCGGCAAAGCGGTCGGAGGCGTTGGCATTGCTGGAGGCGGTGGTGTGGGCGTAGTAGGCGTTGATGTTGGCCAGCAGGGTGCTCATCACCGCCGGCACGCCGGGGCACATGTATTTAGAGGAGAGGCAGGCAAAATGCCTATGGAGAGAGGTGGCAGCTGAGGGTTTAGGGGCATGGGAGGGGATGCAGGAGGGGGTGCATCCCCTTATTCAATCTGTAAGTCATTGAATCCCAGAGCATCCCAAATTAGAAGGGACCCACAGGGATCATCAGTCCAACCCCTGGCCCTGCATAGACACCCCAACAATCCCACCCTGTGCATCCCCGAGAGCTCTGTCCCAGAGCAGAGCCCAGCCCCTGCCCTTCCACCTCCCTTCAGGAAGAGCTGCAGCCCCTGAGGAGTCTCCCCTCAGTCTCCTCTCTCCAGCTGAACGAGCCAAGTGCCCTCAGCCCCTCCTCAGACCCTTCCCCAGCCCCGTGTCCCTCCTTTGGACACTCTCCAACAGCTTTAGATCCTTCTGATCTTGTAGTGCCCAAACTGGACACAGGACTTGAGATGAGGCTGTGCCAGAGTGTGTTGGGAAGGGGAAGGATGGATGCACTGATGTGGGGCGAGTGTTCACCCGTGGCAGGGAGGTGAGTACTAATGGCAGCAGGAGAGGAAGATGGGAATAGTAACCATCCATCTGGGGGGCAGGTGCAGCCCCTCTGAACCAGATGGGGGGCAGGGGACTCACGTCATGGCCTGGTAGATGGACTCCACCCCATAGCGCATAGCAAACTCATCCACGATCTCCTGTGCTGTCTCATCAAAGTACACCTTCCATGCATCATCCCCCTTGGCATCGGGGATCTTCACCACCCCATTGTTTTGCAAATCCGTCACAAAGTGGAACAGGTTCTGGAGGTACAAATGAGTCCCGTCAGCCCCCCAGGGCAGGTGGTGGCAGGGTGGCATTGCTGGGGAGGGGGCCATGCCCCCTGTGCCTGTCTGGGCTGCTCACCTCATGCAGGCAGGTGTACTGAACATGGTAGGGAGCCACCTTCTCCTCGCCCTTGATCTCCACACTGATGTGCAGCCGGATGGCTCCCGACACTGCTGACTTGTCTGTGCGCTTGTCTGTGGGTGCAGGGAGAGGGACAAGGTGTGAGGCTTCCCTGGAGCAACCCTGCTCACTGCCAGCCCCAAAGAGGGGCACAATGCTCTGGCACAGGGCTAGGGCTGAGGGGACACCCAGCACCGTGTGCAGCCAGGCTGGGGTGGGATTTGGACACATTTCCAGCCACTAGAGACATGGTCTTTCTGTGCCTTGGTTTCCCCTCTGCAGGGGGCTGGTATTCTAGAACCTCCCGGGCAGAGGGTTCTGAAAATGACCCTGGGAAAACACTTTATCCTGATGGCTTTTGATAATAAATGTTTCTAAGAGCAGACCCTGCTGCCACAGCCTTCAGCCTATGGCTGGTAGCACTTCCCCCTTGGAGTCCAGAGCAGGGGGTCCCAGCATGAGCAGAATGTGTCACCCCCTGAGCCCCGGGCAGGGGGTCCCAGCAGCATGTGTCACCCCCCAAGCCCAGGAAGGGGTTCCCAGGCTGTGCTGGTTACCGAGGTTGTACCAGACGTCCATCTCCCCGCTCAGGGTCCGGACCTCAATGATGGTCTGGCCCAGGAAGTCGTCAGATTCCCTCTTGAAGCGCTGCTTGACACGGGACTTGATGTCATCGTCCTCGTCCCATACACGGACCTTGATGCGGTCAGAGGAGTTATGGCACTCGCTGGGGAGGTGACAATGAGCAGTGAAACCTTTCCAGCTACTCCCCATTACTGCTTCCTTAAACAAAAGGGACCAGCACGAAGCAGGAACTGGGGAAGAGAGCAGATGGGGGGGGCACCTATCCTCTCCTAGTAGGCTCTTTGCCACTCCCAGGCAGCCCCTGCACAGCCTGAATCAGCCCCTGGAGTCACACCCTCATGACATAAAACAGAACCCCAAGAGTCCCCAGGACCTCAGTGGGGGCAGGATAAGACCAAACTGGCTCCCCCCACCCTACTGGGACATGGCAAGAGCAGCACAGCCTGGCACAACCACAAGTGGCCAGGGAGGGGAATGGGGAGACCGGGGATGAACTTACAAATGGAAATTCTCCTCCCAGACTGGGTTGAGATTGCCGTAGATAGTTTTAGTCCTTTTTTTTGTCTTTCCAACCTGGACAGTTACATAGGGGTCACTGGAACCCGTCTTATCCTTTGCTTGCAGGCCCTGGGCACAGACCACTGCAGCACAGCACAACATGGCAGAGAAAACAGAGAGAAGTCAGTGCCACAGCCACACAAAGATATCCAAAACAGGTACCTGTGTCGCCCCAGGGGCTGAAGCTGCCTGGCAGAATGAGGGATGGGCAATAGGGACATTCCCATGGTCCCCAAGGCTGAGGGTGACAAGCTGCCTACCCGTGATGCTGATCTTGGCTGACCATTTGGAGGTGCCATCCAGGACACTCTGCTTGACCGCCTTCATCTGCTGCGTGTGCGTGGTCTTGTTGACCCCAAATACCTCCTGGATCAGCTCAAATATCTCTGGTTTGTTGCGCTCCCGGATCTTCATGCGGTCCTTGAGCACCATGATGATGTTCTGGGTCCGGTCCTCTGCTCCATGCTTGGAGCTCTTCTCCGCCGCCCCTGGGAGAGGACAGGCATGGATGAGATGGGGTGGGGGCTGGTGGTACCCAGGAGAGAGACAAGAGCTCTCACAAGTTGGCATGGTTGCCTTGGGGACAGGGACAGAGGAAATGGCCTCAAGTTGCACCAGGGAAGGTTTACGTTGGGTCTCAGGGGAAACTTCTTCCCCAAAACTGTTGTCCAGCCCTGGCACAGGCTGCCCAGGAGTGGTGTAGTCACCCCTGGAAGTGTGTGAAAAACATGTGGTTATGGCACTTGAGGACATTGTTTAGTGGTGACCACAAGGGTGCTGAATTGATGGTTGGACCTGATAATCTTAAAGGTCTTTTCCAGCCTTGACAATTCCACAATTCTATGATTCCATGCATGAATTAATTCAAATCTGGAGGGATGTATCTCCTGCCCAGGATGAGTCTGCCTTGCCCACCACTTCTCCCATGCCCAAGTCAGGAGTGGAGCTCTCCTGGGCTGCCCCCTCCTCCCTCTCCAAGGTGAGAAGGGACAAGGCTGTGGGTCCCAGGCTCTTACTCTGCAGGCAGTCAGCGTTGAGCAGGTCCTGGCACTTCTCGTGGCACTTGACGCCGCACTCGGCACAGCGCATGCCCTGCCGGGCGATGCCCCACAGCAGCCCCTCACACTCGTAGCAGTAGGTGGGGGTGGTGGCTGTCCACACCTCGAAGTTGTGGGGCGTTGTGCAGGAGATGGGGTACACTAAGGCTTGCAGGGTCTTCTTGTAAACATGGTTTTTCTGTGCAGGGACAGAGCAGAGAGGGGGAGAAACACTGAAGCAGGGCAGAGGATGCACTTGGGGACATTGGTTTAATGGTGATAGTGCTGGGTTGACAGTTGGACTTGGTGATCGTATAGGTCCTTTCAAATCCTAATGATCCCATGATTCTATCTCCAGGTGCTGCCATGAGCATCCCGGATGCCCAGGCATCACCACAGGATGCTGGTGGGGCACAGATTCTGCACCTCCATTGTTGGCCTGGCCCTCGAGGCTCAGTTTCCCCCTCCCAGCCATCCCCAACCCAGCACCTACCAGCTCCTCATTGTTCAAGGTGCTCGAGGCCAGCGCGGACGTGATTCCCGCTTTCCTGGACTGGACCAGGGACTGTGGGAAAGAAGGCGAGTTCCCAGATTAAGCAGACCATGAGAGCTCCCTCCTACACCCCCAGTGGCTGCGAAACACCCAGGACAGACCCCAGTCCCAGACAGGAAAGGGTCCTGGCTGCATGGGAGGCAGTGGGGACAGCTCAGCAGCCCCCATTGATGCCAGCACTGCTGTGCAGCGGGACTGGAACCAGTTCAGCAGCCTATGACATTCCCAGTTCAGCTCCAGTGGGGCAGAGCCTCCCACCATGTGTCTGAGACCCCTGGGGAGATGGGGTGGGGGGCACTTACCATAGCCTGTGGTCAGCAAGGGCCAGCGAGGGGGGAATAAAAAGCCATTAGTGCAAACACTTCCCAGGAGAGCCCCTTCCCTGCCAGAACCAGTGGAAATTGGGGCAACACCCCCTCATCCAGCACTGAGCAGTCCCTGGTGGGGGACTGTGTCCCCAAGCCACAGCACTGGTTGCAGCCTG
>VYXD01002485.1:84773-97489 GCA_013397195.1 Hylia prasina
CCCCATCATGGGGGCCCATACATCGAGGGTCTCCAGCCCCATATACTGGGATGGTGAGAACAGGAGCACAGGGTCTGGGCAACTCGGAAAAGCTACTGCCAGCCCTTCCCTGGTACGGGGGTCTGTCTGTCCAGCACCAGTGTGGTCCAAGCTACAGGGACCTATGGCAGCTGGGACAGGAAGGAACCAGGGACATAGCACCAGTATAAAAATGGGAAACCAGACGCAGCCCTGGGAAACTTTAGGCTGATGCTTGGGGTAGAGACCAGAGTTCCGTTAAAGAGAAGCACCCTCGGGTAGGGAGAGCCCAGCTCCCCACTGCGAGGAGGGCCAGGAGCCCCCCAGGCAGTGTGGGACACCCCCGCCCCCCTTTGGCAGGGCTGGGGGCACCGAGGGCTGGCCGGCAGCCCCCAAGGGCGCTGTCTCTTTAACCCCTCGCACCGCGCTCACCAGATCGCTGACTAGAGGGAGAGATTTGCGTCCAGGCTTAATGTCGGGCATGCTGTTAATGCAGCGCAGAAACTTTACAGCCGCCCCCCTGCCGCAGGGAAGGCCCAGCCAGGCCACAGGAAAAGAAAACAGAGAACACAAGCCATGTTAGAGGCAGCTGGGGAGCGGGGCACAGGCGGCGCAGTCCGGTGGGGCGCAGCAGGAGCAAAGCTGGCAGCTGTGGGGGGTGCCTTGGGAGGGAGGAACCTCACCAAATCGCTAACTAGGGGGATGGGTTTTCGCTTGCGAATGTCCGGCATGCTGTCTATAATGATCAGCCCACCACCAGGCCTGCAAGAGAGAGGACAGTCAGCGGGGAAGGGGAAACTGAGGCAGGAAGGGGCCCCTGTTGTTGCCCCATGGTCACTCAGCGCGTCAGAGAATCACGGAATGGTTTGGGTTGGAAGGGACCTTAAATCCCATCTCGTTCCATGCCCTGCTATGGGCAGGGACACCTTCCACGAGATCAGGCTGCCAACCTGGCCTTGGACACTTCCAGGATGGGGAAGCCACAGCTGCTCTTAACAACCTGTGCCAGGGCTTCACCACCTTCACAGGAAAGGATTTCTTCTCAATATCTAGGCCTTGGTGAATATGACTGCAAAGCAACTCCTCTGTGGCCTGGGACCCACCTATGGGATCCCCATCCCCACCACCACCCCAGCCACGGTAGGAATCACTGGACTAAAAACTAAAAAGAGGGAAGGGATTTTGGCAAAAACCATGATTTTTCCTCACGTGAAGCTTAACAGTGAAACCCAGGAGAAAAACTGTCCATTTGGCTTAGTCAGCTTTGGCTTTGCAGTGTGAGGCTGGAGACCTGGGGTTCCCTCTGGGACCCCAAAGGGGAGCACTGAGCAGGTGAGCCTCAAGCTCTGCTGCAAGGGAACCCAAGGCAGGAATGGAACTTCACAGCCCTATTGGAAAGAAATCCCTGGAGTGATCTAGGGGTTCTCAGGCAACCTACCAGGTTCTGCCCAGGTCCATGGCAGAGCTGACTGTGAGGGCAAGACAGGACGGAGACCTCCAGCCCGTCCATGTGAGAGGCTCAGGATTCCCCATGACACCGCTCCATGTGGGAAGAAGGAGTTGCCACCCCTCCTCATCCCCATCTCAACTCACCTCGCTCTCCCCCTCAGCAGCAGCACTTGGAGCCACAGAGCAATGTCATGTCTGCTGGCTGCTCCAAAAGCACTGACCAGCCCCAAAATTCAGCTCCAAAAAACTTGCTTCCCTGCATACCCACAGCTCAGCAACCCTTCCCCACACAAGCCCACTGCTGAGCTCATTAACCAGATCCTAATGAGGAGAGGGCTGAGATCCCAGGGGGCAGAGTGTACCCAGTTTCCCCTTGTACTCACCCGCCTTTGAACCACAGGGATTTTTCTCCATCACCTTCCCCGCGGGCCTGGAAAACAAGGGACAGAGTCAGGGCACAGCAGGAGCCACCAGCATAGGACAGTCCACCCAGGGCAGTGAATGCTCACAGCCCTAGGAGAACATGGAAGGATGAGCAGGGTAGGCAGAGAAAAGTGTGTTCCAAAACCAAGGGGGCTCTTCCCAGCAAAACATCTTCAAGAGGCTGATCTGGGTGAGCAAGCGGGTGGGTTTCAGCAGAGGGCTGAGGCTGGCAAAGCAAGGGGGTATGGCTACACTGTGCAAAAATTCGGGGCTTGGAGGAATGAAGAAGCATCATAAAGGTTCAGCAGGTCCTCCGGGACCCACAGCAGTTGGAAAGAAGAGCAGGGAAAAGCCAGAGCACATGGAAGAGGGTGTGTGTGCAGGGATCATCCAGCTGTGCCACCTACCCCTGTAAGGAGGGGATTATTTTGAAGGAGAAGGGTGGAGAGAGACTATTACCCCTCCTTCATGGGCAAGCCCTGCGCAGACACACACACACACAGGGAAGGCACACATATGGCTGAGAGGTTCCAGGTGGACATGCTTACCTGCAGGCAGGCTACACCCCTTCCCTGCAGGAAGGGGAGATGCGGGTGCAAGGGCCATGGTGGTGGACAACTGAAAAGAGAAGCGGTGGGGAGGGGGATCGAGACCCCAGGGAGCGAATCCAGAGCCAAAACAAAAAGAAAAGATGGAGGATGGAGTCTAAAAACAAAACAAAATATTGTCAACTCAACAGAGGGGAGAGGGCGGGGGGCTCGCACCAGCACATGCATGCAGCACACATGGGGGATCCTCAGCACTCCCAGCCCCTCTGGGGCATCCCTCTTGGTGGGAATGGGCTTGTAGGCACCACTGTTGGTACCCCCAAGTCCACGGATGTCCCTGGAAGCTGCCCAGGTGTGGAAAGGGGCAGTGCACCCCACCCGGAGCCGTGGCAGTGGCCAGGGTGTCCTCACCTCCTGCAGCTGCATGCAGACCTTGTTGAAGGCTCTCAGCCAGTTGGCTTTGGCTCGTGCTTTAGGGTCCTGCACCTCCTCTTCTGTTGGCTCCCTGCAAGCACACACATCCCCTGTCACCTGACAGCACAGCACCAGGGAGGGGGGAGCAGCCCCCACACCCCCAACAGGTCTGAGGATCCTGATGTGCCTTGAGACAGCGTGGCCATGGCAAAACCACCTCTTGGTATCAGAAAGGATCTGAAAAGGCAGCAGGTCCCACTGCAAAAGGGCAGCACAATCAGGGCAGAGCACTGGGGACAAGCCAGAAGCTTCCCCACCCTCAGGATACCCTGCCCTGGTCACCCAAGTGACACAAGCACGTGTATTAAACATTCCTTGTCCCCCATCTCCCCAGCACAGTAGCCAGTGTCCTCTGGCCGCTTCCCACCACAGCTTCCTGGGGTAAAGAGCACCTAACACCCTGGGGGTTCCAAGCCCAGGGAAAAGTGTCTGCCTGGACACGCTGGGTGTTGTGGGGTTTTTTCTCCTCTCCTACAAAATCAAGACACGGAGGAAAAGAAATCCTCCAAGCATACCAGTCCCCTGGAGAGCCTGGTGTGATGTGACACTGGAGAGAGGAACCCAGAACTACTCTGGGAAGCGGCCATGGAATGCTCAGGAGATGAACCTGCCCAGATCTCTGGGGAGCTTTGCCTGTGCTGATCCGGGATCCTCAGTGCTAACCTGGGATCCTCAGCATTAACCTGTAGTTGCCAGCACTCATCCATAGTCCCTAGTGCTACTGTGGGGTCCCAAAAGCTAATTTGGGGTCATCAGTGCTGATTTGAGGCCCTCAGCACTAATCTGGGGTTCCCAACACAATCCATGGTCCCCAGCACTAATCCACAGTCCCCAGATCCTAGCACCAGACCCCTAAGCCCCCTGCCCAGTGGGCACTGCAGGCAGACATGACCTGAAGCCCTCAGGCTCCTGCCAGGTCTTAGGCCTAAATATCCAATTTTTTAAAAAACAGCTCATTACACATTAGTTTAAATTAGAGATTCCCCATTCCTGGTGTGTAATTTAAGCTTAATAAAAGGCTGAAAACGCCCATCACAGATCACCTCTGCACAGAGGAGTGACACTGATTGAAAATGGAAATAGTCAATAATGATATTTGAATAATCTGTCCCCAGGATATGAATTATTCACATACTGCACCAGGAACCTGACCACCAATTTATCCACTTGTACAGCACAGGAGGCCATGGATGAGCTTTTACCAGGCCTAGGGAGAGGACTGACTTCTATAAAGGAAATCTCCTCCTCTGACCAAGCTCCACCCAGGGTGCCAAGAGTCTGTGCCAGAGGAGAGGAATCACAGCCCCAAGATCCCATTCCCCCAGCCCTATGTTTGTCCCAGGTTATAAAACTGCAGCCCTGTAGCCCCAGCAGGTTCTTAAGCCATGCTTAGCACAGAGCGTGGCTGGGCCCAGGCAGCATGTCCAGGTTGCTGGCTCTTGCCTGGGTGGCACAAGGTGGGCTTCCCCCACCTCGGTGGCTCAGGCACCTGGAAAAGCTCCAGACACAGCAGCAGGTCCCTGGTCCTGCGCCAAGCACCAGCACCATCCCTGAGCCACCTCCAGAGCATCCTCAGTGCCTCCAGGCACAGTGCCATCCCAGGGACGCCACAGGTCAGTTCCCCCTCCTACCTCTCAGCCGGTTTTGAGGGCTCAGTCTCCGGGGCTGCCTCTTGCATGGGAACTTTCTCCTCTGCCTGCTGGGCCTGGAGGGCCTCAGGGGCTTCCTGGGGGGCAGTGGTGTCCTTCTCCTCCTTCCTCTCCTCTTTCCTTTCCTCTTTCCTCTCCTCTTTCCTTNCCTGTTGCTGCTGCTGCTGTGGCAGGGGTTTTTGTGGTGGTGGGTATGTTTCATGCTCAGGGGGTTCATAGGTGTCCTGCTCCTGCAGTTCCTCCTCCTCCTCTTCCAACTCCTCTTCCTTGGGATAGCCTTCCTCAGTCTCACTGTAATCCTCAATGAACTCTTCCTCCTCCTCCAGGTAGAGATCATCATCATCCTCCTCCTCCCAGCGCGGCGAGTCCTTGCGGTAGCTGACGGAGCTGTGGCAGGAGTGGTAGGAGTCCCCGTCCCTCTCATCCAGCTCCGAGTCCCTCAGGCTCTCGTTCTCGAAGTCCTCGCTCAGCTGGGAGCTGCCCTGGCTCAGCTCGGCCGATGAGGCGTAGCGGCTGCTCCCTGTGGGGCCGAGGGGNAGGGGTGAGGGGACACAAGGACAGGGCTCCTGTGGGTCCGTGTCACCCACGGCAGAGCCCTGGGGCCCTGCACCAGGAGCGGGAGGATGTGCAGCTCCCATCGGGAGCATTGGGCTCCTTGTCCTGGGAGCCAAAGGCACAGAACCAGGAAACTCTGTCGGCTGGAACCAGCCCCCCAAGCAGAGGCACTCCGACCTCCCTGCCTGTGCCTGGGCTGAGAGTGGGGATGTGGGTGACAGTGTCCGTGTCCTAGGCTCACCCTAGCCAGGGGTGGGGGCAGCAGCACCCGCAGCCAGAACCTGCCTCCTGCTGCTACCAGACACCCTGTCCTGCCCCTGACACACAGATCTGTCACCCAACCTCTACCCTGACGTCCCAGTGCTCCCTGCAGTCCTCCCAGGCACCCCCACCCCAGGACACCCCCTCAACCCCCTGACTCCTCTTAATACCACCCCTACACGGGGATCCCCTCTCTGTTCTTGCTGCCAGGCTAGACTCCTTCCCCCACCCCATCTGCCTCCCTGGCCCTTCCAGCCCCCTCCTCTCACAGCTGCCTGCGCAGGGAGGCCCATGGGGGCCCTGTGCCCCGGGAAGCTGCCAAGGTCAGGGCAGCTCTGTGGCTCCGTGGGGACAGGCTGACAGAAGCAGACATGCAGACAGGACAGGGACATGCCAAGGAAGAGGCCGACACCACGTCTCCAGCAGTGGCAGCCAGGGCTCAGGGGGTGCCTGAGGGGACAAAGACAAGGGGCTGGGCCAGGCAGAGCCCAGAGTGGCTGAGCCAGGCTGTGGGAAGCCAGGGGACACCGCAGGGAAGAGAGTGCTGGGGGACGGCTCAGGCTGGTCCCAGCTGGGAGGAGTACTGGCATCATCCAGGTACCTTGGGAAGTAACACTTGGGGCACAGGGATGCAGGAGACACAGCTCACACCTGGAAACCCCACGCCTCCCCATCCTGACCTGGCCAGAGGTGGGAGAGGTGCCCTTGGCACATCGCAGGATCCCAAATCACTGCATGAAGCTTTTTCCCAGACAGGCACACCCTGGCAGGTGACCAGGAACAGGGGGTGGCATTTGAGTCCCCAAGGGCCCAGTCCCACACCCGCTGGCATGACAAGGAACAGACAGCAGTGCTGCCAGACAGTCGCAGTGCCAGCAACCGCGACCAGGACGCTGGGATGTCACCCCATGAACTGGGGTGCAGCAGCAAGAGGGGCTGGGGGGACACCTGGAGCATCCCAATGCTGTCCCTGTACAAGGCCGATCCGGGGCGGGGAGGGTGGCACAAGGCCGCCCTTGCCAGGACTGGTGTTGGCCTCACCATGGCTGCAAGGACCGACCACAGCACTCTGCGACGGCACACGGCACACGGCACAGGTAGCGACCCACCTATCCGATAGGTCTAGGGACCGCCTGCTCTCAAGGGAAGGCTGGCGGCTGGTCCGCCTGCTCGACTCAGAACCGGACTCAGCGTCGCTGCGTCCGTTTGCGGCAGAGTCTACGCTACCATAGCGTCTGCCAGGGGAGGAGAGGAACATGGTCAGCGAGGTCCCACCACCACCCGCCACCCCCTGCTGCCGTGGGGACGCTGGCGGGGAGGCTCTGTCCACCTGGACGTGGCTGGCGCTTTTGGCTGGGCTCTGCCACGTCTGTGTCCCCAGCCACCCCACGCTCCACTGCCCAGCTCCCAGCAGGGGCAGCCAGGGGTGGGGGGCCCCAAACCCAGTGAGGACAGCGGAGGGCAGTGACCCAAAAGAGCTTGAAAAATTCCCAGCGAAAAGGAAAGGCTTGGATGGGGCCAGCACCACCCCGCTCTTCCTCACCTCAGCATCCTTCCCTCTGTCACCCACCACACTGGGAGTGCCATCCTTAGCGTCACCCTGGGGACCTGCTGGCCTCTGTCACCTGCAGGGGAGGTTGAGAGAGCTGGTCCCAGGGTGAGTAGGCTGTGGCCACAGTACCTGATGGGAGCCTGGTCCGAGTAGTCCATCTCGTAGCTCTGCATGGAGTCAGTGTAGGAGTCGCGGGAGCTCTGCTGCTGGTGCCTCATGGGGTACTGGTGCACAGAGGCATTGGGCTGGGACGTGGTGTAGTAGGGTGGGGGGATGCTGTTGCTGGTCTCGCTGCGGTAGTCACTGTCCCGGTCATCCACGGTACTGTCGGGGTCATCGTCTGCAAGGGGCCACAGTGAGTGGGGCAGGGGATGGCCCAAACCTGCCCTCACCCTACACAAACCCTTTAGTGCCAGCACTGTGTCCCCACCACTGTGGGACCATGCTGGGGAGGTGGGCCCAGGGCAGGATGAGGGACGAGCTGACGTTATCAGCACAGGAAGGGTTTGGGGGGATGAGGAGAAGGTGGAATTTGGGACATACAGAAGGGGGAAGAGGATAGGGGCGAGGACCCTCCCTCTGCCCCACAAAGGCAAAGCCCCAGCTGCTCATTGTCACTGGACACCCCAAGGGCACAGCCCCATGGTACCATGTCCCCACCAGCCCATGGGGACAGCCCTGCCCAGGACAGGGCACTTGGTGGCACTATCCTCACCCAGTACAGAGTCATGGCACAAGACCACAGGCTAGACCCAAGCTCCAGGTTCTCTGAGCCCTGGGCCAGGCAAAGAGACATGTGCTGGGAACCCCCAGGCTGGGAAGAGAGGAGTGGGCAGGATACTTACTCTGCTGTTCTCCCCAGCCAAAATAATTCCAGTTGCCTACAAAGAAAGGGGCAGAGACAATAAAGATGGAGGCAGCTGGTTGGGAGGAACCAGGATCTCCCCAGAGGGCATACTGGGTTGGGGACACTGCCCTGGGACAGCATCCAGGATGGGGCACACTGGCACTGCAACACTGCCTGGGCCTGAACATGACGACACCAAACTGGACTGGAGACAGTGCCTGGGGTGGGCATGGTGCCACTGACCCAGGCTGGGGACAATGCTATGGCCAGGCATAGTGGCACTGACAGGGGACAGGGCCTGGAGTTGGGCACAGGGGCAGTGAACAATGCATGCCCCTGGGGTGGCTACAGAAGGGGGGACTGAGGCTTGTGTTAGGACAAACTGAGCTGCCACCCCAAATGCCTCTGCAGGGCCCTCATCCAGCAGCCCTCAACACCAGCCTGCTGCCCCTTGCCCTGGAGGAACTGTCCTCATCAGTTCCATTGCTCCCATGCCCTGCCCGCCTCCACCCACAGGAAGGCTCACCCACTGTGGAGCTGGGAGACAGCAAAGAAACACCGGCAAACACAGGAAGGACAACAGGAATGGGGATGGGGACTGGGGATGGGGACCGGATATCAGGTGAAGTTGAGCCCCACTTGGGTTGAGGCTCAATGCACCAAAGCAGATGTGCCCACCCCTTAAAATTCCTCAGTGTGGGAGTGGGGAGAAAGGAGGGTGTGGGGGTCCCACATCAGGGCAGGGACAGGGCAGCACTTACAGCACTGTGAGCCATGCACAGGCAGAGGCTTTTCCTGCTCCTCCTGGAAGGCATACTGGGGAGAGAGGGGCTGGTGAGGGCTCCTGCTGGCAGCACTGCCCCTGCCCTCTCTCCCCAGGTCTGGCTGCACTCACATCATCCTGGTCCCGCATCGCGTTGAGCTGCTCCAGTTTCTTGGCCCAGTACCTGGCCTCTTCCTCGGGGATATCTGCGAGTACAAAGACCCCAGTTGGTGCACAGACCTCCCCCAAAACAGCCCTCAGGCTTTTGGGGCCACAGGATCAGACCCTCAGCCCCAGCTCCAAGGCTTATGAGCACTCCTGGGGCTGAAGGCAAGGAAAGACACAGCCTGGGCCTGGGGGCCGGGGCACCCACCCAGCGGCAGCTCAAAGCGGGTGTCAAGGAGGATGCGGTGGAAAGTTGGATCCTTGGTGCCTGAAATCTCATTGTCAGTCATGATGACCTGGGAGTCGAGTGTGAGCCATTCCCCAGGGCCCTCCTGTAGGGTAGAAATGGGGTGAGGAGAGCTCCCAGACCTCCTTTTTGTGGCCCCACAACCCCAGCACACAGGGTTTGGCCCCAGGCAGGGTGGGGAAGGCTCTGCCTGGCCCAAAGGACAGCTGGGGGTGGCACATGTCCCATGGGGTTCAGCAGGGAGATGCCAGTGCCTGCCTCCCTACCTCATTGGACTGCCTGATGGTCCGGAGGGGGATCCACACTGTGCCCACCATGGTGTCCCAGATGAGCCCCTTGTTCCACACCTCCACAGTCAGGCCCAAGTCCAGCCGATTGATTTCACTGGGGACAGGAAAGGTTATCAGGTTACCCCCCATGAAGTTAACCCCTCCTCAGGTCTCAGCAGCCTCCTGGGACCACCCCAGCTTCTACCTGCCCCCTCAGGCCCAGGACTCAGGTGAGCCCCCCAGATCTGGGGTCAGGGCAGGGGGGACTCCCTGTGTTATTTATGGGGGTGAGGGGAAGCAGCAGGGATGGGGGAGCTCAGGGGACGCCCTGGACACTCACAACATGAAGTCCTGCTCCCAGGAGGGCAGGTTGCCCCGCACGGCTATGGTCGTGCTCTTGACATTTTGTACCTTCAGGGTCACATAGGTGTTAAACTTCTCTGTGGGAACAAGCAGAGGGTGAAGTGACCACCAGTATGTCCCCACTCCCTGACGCCACCCACTGCCACCCCTACACACACCTCCCTCAGCACCCCAGTCCCAGGAGGGATCCTACATTTGCCAGGGCTACTAGGATGTGAGCCCCCTGCTCCATCCAGGGCACCCCCATTTGTGTGTGTGTCCCCAACTTGCCAAATGATGCCTCCAGAGCTAAGGGTCCTCTTGACCCCCTTCCCCAGCCCCTCCTCTGACCCTGCCACATCCAGCCAGCCCAAGAGCCCCCCACTCTCTCCCCTCAGGTGGGCAGGCAGGTGGGGTCTCACTTACCTTGGGGCCCATCATACTTGGCCTTTTTAACTGCAGGGACAAAGGGAGGGAAGAAAATCAGGCTGAGACCCTGGGGAAAGGTTAGGAATCCCCACCAGGCTGTCAGGAGGGTGGGAGGACCCCAGTCCTGGTTGCCCCCACACCCTCCCATCTGCCAGGTGGGAAAAGTGCTGGGATCCCCCCATGCCAAGTGAGGGTGAGGGATCAGATATGAGCAGGAGGTGGGCATCAGAGGGAGAAAAGGATCCCCCAAAAAATCTGCTACTCTGGGACAGCTTGCAACCCCAAATGACCAGCCTTCCCCTCTTGAGGGGGTGTTACCCCCCCCCCATAATTTTGATTTGGAGAAACAGATATCTAGAGGAAAACCTGCGATCTGGGGGACCCTGTTCCCCACTCGAGTCCCAGCTGAGTGGCACCAGCCCAGCAGGACCAGGGTTAAGGTTCACNCGCCAGGGGGGGAGGAAATCCCCCCCCCGCCCCGCCCCCCAAATCCTATACAGCCCCAAAACATCCCCATTGCATCCCAGCCCTTTCTCCCCCGTGAGGACACCGTGGGGCTGGATCCCATCCTGCCCATCGGGGGGTGCAGGGAGCCCTCCGATCCTGCTCAGCTCCGTGAGAAAACACCCCCAATTCTTGCTGAGCCCCCCGGCTTTACCCAGCTGGGTGGGGGTCGGTCGGTCCCCCCCCAGCTGGGCGGCAAACGGAGGTGAGCACAGCCAGGTACCGGCGCTGCCAGTACCGGAGGGTGGCGGGGCCGAGGGGGGTCCTCGGGGCTGCCAGGAGGGGACCAGGCGGGGAGGGAATGACACAGCACCCGGAGAACGGTTAAATGACGCGGGTGCCAGCGGGTGCAGGACCAACGTGACCGAGGAGAGATGAAAATAGCCCTGGCGACATCAAAAGTAATTTGATTTCGGAGACGTGCCACTGGCCAGCCGCTTGTCACCCGCCACCAGCGCTGGAGGGGACGTGGGGCTGCCGCCAGCGCCACGTGCCTGGCAGGGCTGGCAGGAGGCCACGTAGCACCAGAAACCTCAGGGAAACTGAGGCAGGGGAAGTCATCGCCTCGGAAAACAACTGGGGACCCTTTGACTCGGCTGCCTGCCCTGTACCACACTTTGGGTGGCTTTTTGCCCGAAGGAAGCTCACCAGCAACATCACTGGCAGCCATGTTCCCAANAGAAATGGGGTGAGGAGAGCTCCCAGACCTCCTTTTTGTGGCCCCACAACCCCAGCACACAGGGTTTGGCCCAAGGCAGGGTGGGGAAGGCTCTGCCTGGCCCAAAGGACAGCTGGGGGTGGCACATGTCCCATGGGGTTCAGCAGGGAGATGCCAGTGCCTGCCTCCCTACCTCATTGGACTGCCTGATGGTCCGGAGGGGGATCCACACTGTGCCCACCATGGTGTCCCAGATGAGCCCCTTGTTCCACACCTCCACAGTCAGGCCCAAGTCCAGCCGATTGATTTCACTGGGGACAGGAAAGGTTATCAGGTTACCCCCCATGAAGTTAACCCCTCCTCAGGTCTCAGCAGCCTCCTGGGACCACCCCAGCTTCTACCTGCCCCCTCAGGCCCAGGACTCAGGTGAGCCCCCCAGATCTGGGGTCAGGGCAGGGGGGACTCCCTGTGTTATTTATGGGGGTGAGGGGAAGCAGCAGGGATGGGGGAGCTCAGGGGACGCCCTGGACACTCACAACATGAAGTCCTGCTCCCAGGAGGGCAGGTTGCCCCGCACGGCTATGGTCGTGCTCTTGACATTTTGTACCTTCAGGGTCACATAGGTGTTAAACTTCTCTGTGGGAACAAGCAGAGGGTGAAGTGACCACCAGTATGTCCCCACTCCCTGACGCCACCCACTGCCACCCCTACACACACCTCCCTCAGCACCCCAGTCCCAGGAGGGATCCTACATTTGCCAGGGCTACTAGGATGTGAGCCCCCTGCTCCATCCAGGGCACCCCCATTTGTGTGTGTGTCCCCAACTTGCCAAATGATGCCTCCAGAGCTAAGGGTCCTCTTGACCCCCTTCCCCAGCCCCTCCTCTGACCCTGCCACATCCAGCCAGCCCAAGAGCCCCCCACTCTCTCCCCTCAGGTGGGCAGGCAGGTGGGGTCTCACTTACCTTGGGGCCCATCATACTTGGCCTTTTTAACTGCAGGGACAAAGGGAGGGAAGAAAATCAGGCTGAGACCCTGGGGAAAGGTTAGGAATCCCCACCAGGCTGTCAGGAGGGTGGGAGGACCCCAGTCCTGGTTGCCCCCACACCCTCCCATCTGCCAGGTGGGAAAAGTGCTGGGATCCCCCCATGCCAAGTGAGGGTGAGGGATCAGATATGAGCAGGAGGTGGGCATCAGAGGGAGAAAAGGATCCCCCAAAAAATCTGCTACTCTGGGACAGCTTGCAACCCCAAATGACCAGCCTTCCCCTCTTGAGGGGGTGTTACCCCCCCCCCATAATTTTGATTTGGAGAAACAGATATCTAGAGGAAAACCTGCGATCTGGGGGACCCTGTTCCCCACTCGAGTCCCAGCTGAGTGGCACCAGCCCAGCAGGACCAGGGTTAAGGTTCACCCAAACCACTGACCCAGATTTCCCGCAGGAAACCTGGTGGATCGGGGGCTTGTAACACTCCCTGCCCAAAACCAGCCCCAGGGGTGGAGGAGATGCCCCCCCCGCCCCGCCCCCCCACTCCTATACACCCCCCAAACATCCCCCTTGCAT
>VYXD01002485.1:103756-116008 GCA_013397195.1 Hylia prasina
AAAAAAAAAAAAAAAAAAAAAAAAAAAAGTAAATCAGGAAGTAATCTCCATGCCTTGAAATTAGTTATTTCCAGGAGCTGAATTCCTGCAACCTGTCCCTTGTGCTGCTTCCCTTCCCACACAGCCTTCTCACCCATCCCAAAATCCTTTGGACCTGTGTGTGTGGTGGTGCCCAAACCCCCAGGCCCCAGGCAGCAGGATGGCTCCATCCCCAGAAGCTTCTTGTCTGAATGTCTCCAAATGTCATCAGATCTCCAGCTCGACATAAACTCAGCTTCTCCTGTGACTCCTGGGCCTTAAAGGCCAAAAAGTAGCCCCAAACCTCCACAAAAACTTTCTCAATCCCTGCAGCAAAACCCTGGGGCTGGAAAGTATGCAAGCAACAGGTAGGAGTGCAGGGGACACAGGGAGAACAGGGGGCACAGAAGGAAGGTAGGGCACCCAGCAGGGACCAGTTTGTCCCAGTAGGCAGCACTGGGAAGGATCTGATTGTCCCTGAGAATGACAAAGCCAGAGCCAGCTTTTCAGCCACACATGGGGGTGGTCAGCCCACAACCCCCAAACTCCAAATCAAATCACAATTCCCAGGAAAACAGATGGTAAATGGACATGGTGACATGGACAACTGAGAGCACTGAGCACTCACTGGGGTCAGAATTCCCTGTGGCAAAGTCCAAAATGATGGCTCATCCTTTTGTGGGGAGCAGGGAGCAGTCTCAGAGGGAAGGGGACAGATGTGCCCCCCACTGGGATTCTTTGGGGAACCCCACAGTGCATGTGGAAAGAGTGGGACCAAAAGGGTGTTACTCCTGAGGCACCTCTGACTTCCTTGGGCCAGGTCACTCTAGGACCAGCGTGACAGGGCCAGGAATCCCCAGTGACCAGATCCTGCCCAACACTGGGAGCAGAGATCAGCCCCCACAGCTCTGCTGGTGTCCAGCTCCCCCAGACCCTCAAGTGAGACCCCCACACACTCCCTTTTCATCCCTGAGTTTCTACAGAGCCAGAAGGGAGAAGAGAAAGGAGAAGAGAAAGGAGAAGGAGAAGGAGAAGGAGAAGGAGAAGGAGAAGGAGAAGGAGAAGGAGAAGGAGAAGGAGAAGGAGAAGGAGAAGAAGGGTCTACCCATCTGAGCACATGTGTGTTGGGGGATACAGGACAGCTCTGGAACAAGTGACATTAGGAGCTCATCACCCACACAGGGGCATGTCGGGGTCCCTGGAGTGGAGGCTGGCGAGCTGTAGGTGGTACCTTCAGCAGCCCCTTCCCTGGGCAGACAAAGCCAAAGCAACTCCCAAACCCCTCCAAACCCAGCACATCCCTTTGCTGTCCCACCCACCAGAGTCCCTCTGTCCCGCTGACGTGGGTGCTGTCCCTCTGGCATGTCCAGCCACTGGCACAGCCTCTGCCCGGCAGTGACCACACACGAGCACACCCGGAGCAGCTGATCCGCCTCCCCGGGGGCAGCCCAGGAACTCCTGCACTGGGATTATTCCTCGCCTCCATCCAGCTGCTTTTCCCCAGGGCTGGGAGCTGCCGTGGGTGCTTTTTGAGGGGGAAAAGGATCTGTGATGGCACTGGGAGCAAGGCATCATGCCAGCCACCTCCCGGAGTAGCTGGCAGGGATGGAGGCGGCAGGCACGGCAGTGGCACCGGCGGCCGGCAGCTCAGTGAGGTGGCAGCTCTGCTACGACGTGAGAGCCAAGACCTGGTGGATGGTGAGTGAGGGCGGCCGGGTCAGGGGTGCAGGAGCAGCTCTTGGCTGTTTGATTTTGGAGAGGAGAAGCTGATCATGCGCAAAAGAGGGACTTGGGGCCAAGGACAGGAAGGTTGTGCCATGGCCCTGGCTGGGACCAAGGGCAGGGAGGGAGGGTTGGGGTGGAACCCACTGACCCACACGTGCTCAGTGGTCATCTTGCTGTTTCAGAGGTTTGGATTTCTATTGCTTCCCACTGATCCCAGCCTTGCCCTGGGTCCCAACCTGACTGTCCTTGCCCCAGCTCACTCCAGAAGATTTACTCTTCTGTTTTTTGGAGAAATCTTTGCTGTCGGCAAGAAACAGCATCTCCCTCTTTGGCAGTGAAAGTCTCTGCTGGTGTAAGCCCCATCCCACCTCTGCCAGCCCCATCCAATCCCTTCAGCTCCTGTCCTTGAGATGGTGCCAGCAAGGGGGCCTAGGTGTCCTATCTGTCTGTCCATCCCTCAGTACCTGCGCAGGGTACCTACAAAGCAAGGGCTGTGAATTGTGTTAAACTGGATTTAAGACTTCTTTTGGCACAACTCCAGAGTGGTTTTGGGAAGCAGAGGAACCTCTCTGCAGCTTCACAGCAAATCTTCAGCCAGGGGATGCAGTCCCCAAGCTCCCAAGAACCCATCACCCTTTACAAGGGTCTCCACAGCTCTCCCAGGACAGGACAACTGGGAAGCAGACAGGCTGAGCTGATTCCTTCTAGGAAGCATGAGCCACTGCCACTGCTACCAGTCAGGCTTGCAAGGGAACCCCGGAAACCTGGTCAGAGCCAAACACTGGGGACACTGGCATGTCCCCCTCCTCATGCAGGGATGCTGCCTGGCATCATGCCAGCTCTTCTGTGGCTCAGGCACAGAGCGCAGGAAGAGGAGACCAGATCCTGCCCTGCACAACCCTGCCGTGGGCAGCTGCAGTTTCCAGGGCAAGAGGCTGGGCCAGAATCAAAGAGCTGGAGGTGGGGGGCACTGGCAGCTTCCGTGCCCAGCGGGAGCACAGTGCCCCTTCCCTCGGGAGCACCCACGCTGCCCCAGCATCCCACAGCCTGCCTGACGCCGAACAGAGCCGGCACTTCAGAGCAAGAAAATTGGCCCTTTGAGGCAGCCCCCGCAGCCCCGCGCTGCCTCGGGCCGCGGCCGTGGCGCAGGGAAGCTGGGTCACACCAGGACACGGGGGCGGAGGGTGACGCTCGGCCGGCCGGAAGAGGGACTGGCAGGAGCCCAGGGCCTCTGTGGGGTGTCAGGGTGACCCCACTGCTGCGTGCCCTGTGGTGCACCCGCAAACGCTGGGTCCCCAGCTTGGGCAGCTGGTGCCGTGGCACTCACAGAGTTCGTGAGGGTCCAGAAGGGGGGTGGGTGCAAGTGCAAACGGGAGCCTAAAGCCTAAATCAGACCTGTCCTTTGAGCTCCCTAAGCTCACATTTCCCAATGAGGGGACAAGCACATCAGCTGCCTGATCCACCTTCTGTGCACCCCTGGCAGATGCTGTCAGCCCACAGGACTGTGTGTCCTCATCCTGGGTGCAGCAGCAGTTGGGGAAACACTGTTTTGCTGAATCAGGCCTGAGTGGAAATGCTTTCACCAGAGACAACAGATGTGAGATATTGCAGCCTCTCCCTGGCTCCCATTTTGCCATCTAAGGCTGGGAACGTGCCTTGAGAAAGGCTGGAGCACGCTAGGAGCTGGTCCAGGTCAGCACAAGGTCCTAGAACCAATTTTGCCTCACAGGTGCTCACCTCTGCACCCACCCTGGCCTGCTGAGGGTGCCCTGAGGCAGGGCTTTTCTCAGCATTTGGTGTCCCTCATACCAGTGTTTTGTTTTACTCCACGGAAAACAGAACCACATGAAGCTTTCTGAAATGGACCCAGTGTCCAGGTTTTGCCTCAACCCCTCCCAGCATGCCCAGCTCCCGGCACGCATCCATCCGCCGGGGAAGAATGTGTGATGGATTGACCAGGAGAGAAAAAAATTAATCAGGCTGGAGGTAGCTATGAATTACATGGCTAAAAATACCTCTGCGGCATCTCCTGCTGAGACGTCCCTGAGCAGAGCCCCAAGGAGCCTGAATCTCTGCTGACACCCCATCGATCACCCCTTCCTCGCTGGGCAGGGCCAGCATCCGCACACAAGTGTTCCGTGGGCTCGGCTGGCTCCGGCACAGCCGATTTACTGCCGAGCCCCGGCAGCGATGCAGAGGTTGATCCGTCAATGCTGGCGCACGAGTCCCTGAGTCAGCAGGTATCGAGCGCAGTGCGAGGCTGTCCATCCATCTCAGGGAGCTCGGGAGAGAGGCAGGAAAGCTGCTCTCCACCATCCTGCACAGAATGGCTCTGTCAGGCATGGCTGCGGTGGGGTCCGCAGGTCGGGCATTCACGGCTGCAGTGGCAGCGAGGTGGCCGGTGCAGCCTGGGGTTGGTGCCACTCATGGCCCCTCCATGGCACTGTCCCTTCCAGGGACAAAAAGCACACCAGGATGGTCACTGGCGGGGAAAACCAGGATCCTGCACCCCTCCACCACAGCGTGTGCCCGGTGAGATGGGGGTGGCTGCGGGGAAGGGTGTGGCAGGACATCCAAGTGCCATCCCAGCAACCCGTGCCACTCACCTCTTCCCGGGCACCGTGGTTCTGCTGGGTTTGTCCCAGTTTCCAGGGGGAGTGCTGCTCCGGCTCCCCCCAGAGGCAAGGGCCCACCACCACCTCAGTGTCCAAAGCCATGGGGCCCAGACCACCGGCACCCCCAGGGAGAGAGCACCAAGATGTCCCCAAGGTACAGGTGGCTTCTCCAGGACAGACCGAGCCGAGGCACCGCCCGGGCGGGGAAGGCCACGAGCGAATGGCGCCCTGCGGGGACTCGCCCGTGCGTGGGCACTAGATGGCAGCAGAAGAGCGCGCACGGGCACGGGCACCGGCACGGGCACGGGAAAGGGCACCGGCATGGCAACGGGAACGAGCACCGGTACGGGCATGGACACGGCAACAGGCACGGCAATGGGTACTGGCAACGGGCACCAGCACTGGCACCAGCACGGGAACGGGCATGGGAACGGGCACCGGCACCGGCAGGGGAAGGGGAAGGGGACAGGCATGTCGCGGCCGCCCTGAGCCCCGGCACCTGGCGGCAGCGCAGTCACGTCCTGCCGGGCTCGGGGCACGCCGCGGGGCACTGCGGGGACAGTCCGGGATGAGCCCGGAGACATCGGGGGTTCCCGCTGGCCATTCCCGGCGTGGGACGCTCTGCCGTGGCCCGCTCGGAGCAATTTGGGGCAGCTGAGTAGGGGAGTCGAGATTTGCGAGTGATGGTGGGCCCGTGGGGATGTTTGGGGAGAGGCGGGGGGAAATGGGCACCCTGGCCAGCTGGCACCCAGTGTGTCCTGTGAGGCACACTGACACCTCCTGCCCTGGGTGCCACGCTTTTTGAGGACATACGTTTGTGGGCTCCCTGCACACCTCAACAAACGCACTTCTCAGGTGCGGCTCCAAAAGGCAGGGAAGAAACCAAATGGTTTTGCAGGAACACCCCAGCACACCAGAAGAAACTGGAGCGGTGGGAGAAAGGTGCTTTCCTGAGCAGAGGGGGTAAAACCACACGTGTATACAGAGGTGTGAGGTGCCCACACACACACACACACACACACACACGTCTGCACATGCACACCACGTGCAGAGGCACATGTGTGTGCTGGCCCCCATGCACACAAACATGAAAATACCTGTGCATGCACACAGTCCAGTGCACACCCCCACACGCATGCACACACAAAGGACACATACACACAGCTCCTTGCACATGCACCAACCTGCTCTGGCACGCCTGAGCACGGACAGGTGCCTGCACACGGCTGTGTGTCCTCCTGTGCACGTTTGCAGAGCTCACACATGCACACACATCCCAGCGAGCACTCACACACTCGTGCACACACACACACAGCCCTTCCCAAGGTTTCTCGTTAAAAAGTACCCGGGTAGGTAAATAGGGGGCAAGGCTGGGGGCCGCTGGCAGGGGCTGTGTCCAGGGCAGTCGCACTGGGGGGGCTCAGCCCAGCTGCTAATGACCCACGGCCGGTGCCAGCTTTCTAATCCGTGCAGAGGTTCAGGACAAACTGTACCAGCGATTATATAAACCGACTCGCCTCTATTTATTTAATTCTCTTTTATTTATTTATCGCTCAGCCAATTGAAGGCAGGGGAGTGTTGCATCCCCCAGCCCTCTCCCGCCCGGGCCACCTGCCAGCCGGCACCAAAGGCTGCTGTGTCCCCTGGAACCCCACGTGTCCCCCTACCACAGACCTGCTGTGGGGTTCTGACACGCCACGTGTCCTCTGCCACAGGATTGCCGTGTCCTCTGGCATTCAGTGTTGCCACAGGGCTGCTGTGGGTCCCACACCCCTCGTGTCCCCTGTCCCTGCTGTGTGTGCATGCGTGTTCCTCAGCATTTGATTGGTGGTGCCCATGGTGTGTGCTGAAAGGACAGGGATGCGCCTGTGTGCACACATATCTAAACACACGTGCAAGCACACCGACGTGTGCACACACATCTGCACACACACAGGCATGTGCACATGCCCACATGGTTACACGTGCACCTCTATCCACATGTGCAAGTGCATCCATGCACAAACACCCCCATGTTTGCACGCCAGCACCATGCAGGCAGCAGCTGCTCTGCCAGCTCCTGTCCCCCGACCCAGGAGGTGACATGAGGACATGAGGCCCCAGCCATGTCAACAGCCTGCTGGGGCCCAGACTGAGAACCGGGGGGGGCAAGGAGGAGGAAGTCCCATGGGGAAGGCACAGGATTCTCTCAGAGTCCCCCATGTTCCCTGACACACAGTGGTACACTGAGCTAGTGGGCTCCCAATCTGATCCCTCTTCTGTCACATGGTGGGGGCTCAGGAAGCTGCAGAAGGGAACACCAGGGGGATGCTGGACTGCACCCTGCCTCTCTACCCCCTCCCCACAGCATTGCCCACCCTTGCCCTGCCGTTACATAAAAGCCTGATGACAGTAAATCAAGGGGCAAAATGTCTCCCTTGAATTAATAACTGACTTCCTGCGGTTGCAGATTCACCCTCAGCGCCTCTTTGTACCCCCCCCTTCCCATCCCCCTGCTTGGGTTAATGCTCTCAGGCGCCGTTTGCCATTAACCAGCTCCAGCACCATGCAGAGTTAGAGGCTGGGGCCCAGTTATCCCAGTCCAGCTCAGGCAGGGATATGGTGGGAGCCCTGTCTCCATCCATTCTGGGCTCAAGTGGGCCATGTCACCCCATCAGCTCCTGTGCCGGGCCAAGGCTAGGGACATAGGGATAATGGGGCGTGACCAAGTCTCCCTCCTGTTCTCACTCCAGGTACAGCATCACTCCACACCTTCCCCACCGTCCTGCAGGCTACCCAGATGGGGTCTGGCAGAGCTTGGTGATCTCCCCATCACCAGCATTGCCATCCCCGGATCTGTGTCCTTCCCCCCAGTGCCTCCCAGTGCTCCCTGCACTCCCATTTTGTAACTGGGAGCAGGCCCTGCTCGCCAGGAGCTGGGACTGGAGCTGGGGCCAAGCCATTGTGCTGTGCCACTGACATGTGTGAGAAGAGCGGGTGCTCCCGGATGAACCCGGCTGGCGCAGCCGTTTCCTGGTGCATTTCTTCTATATTCAAAAAAAACAAAAAAAAAAACCAAAAAAAACCCCAACAAACTAAATAAAATTCTTCTTAAACTAGTTAAGGTTGCTAAGAGACAACAATGTGCTTTATATGGTGCCTTATTGACAAAGCCCAGCTCTTAATAAGCTCTGAAATGAACGGCGAGCAGCTTGGGAAGCCCACACGGCAGGGCCGGACGCTGCATGCAGCCGCCTCCTTCCTCCCTCCCTCAGGAACAGCCCTAACCCCGCCGGGCAGAACGAGGGAAGGGCCCTTCTCCCCCAGGGCTGGGGCTGGTCCCCACTCCCACCTCCCAGCAGCTCCCCTGGGAGTCCTGGCCACCACTGGGGTCAAGCCATGCCCTGCTGGCACCAGCAGCATTTTGGAGCCGCCTGCTTGGCACAGGTACAGTGCCGAGAGCCGCCTCCGCACCCGTCTGCCAAACACCCACCAGCCCGGGCGCAGCCGGAGATGCTGCGGCTCCCTCGGGAGGGGGAGCGGAGCTGGCTGCATCCACGCTGCCCATCCCCAGGCACGGCGGGTGCTGGTCGCTGTGAGCCCCACTGCGGGCAGCGAACCCATCATCACTGTCACCCACAGCGTGACGTGGGGCCAGACTCGGTGTCGGCAGGGTCAGGCTGCGCTCCTTGGCACAGGTGCTGAGCACCAGGGCTGGGCCCAGCTCTGCCGCTGGCGTGTGCGGGCAGGAGCGGGCAGGCCTCGGTGCCAGGCGGGGCGGGCAGCCAGCTGGCACGGCGGGGAGGCTGCAGGCTCTGAGAGCAGTGGGCACCACCCTGGAGATGGTAAGGGGTGAAGTTGACAACGGACAGGCCGAGGTCAACCCTTCTGCCATTCACCCGCTGTGATGAGCCACCCACAGCATGTCACCATGCTGGGTGTCCCCAGGGGAATGTTTCTTTCCCAAGCATCAGCCCTGGCTGCTGGGGACCCCAGCATGGGGGACAAGGAATGGGCAAGAGGTGATGAAGGTGACAAGGAGCTAGTTAGGAGACACAGCAAGAAGTTTTGGGCTGAAGCCAAAGGCACTTTCATCACTCCAGTGTCTCACCCTACGGTCCCTCCTTTGCTGTAGTTCTCAGAGCAACTCAGCACCCTAATTTTTCACTGCACAGATGATGTGGGTGCTCCACAGTATCCCCACAGTGGGATGAACTGAGCTCTAAGCGTATCCATGGCCCCAGCTCCAGGTGCTGGCTCTATGCCCAAAGCAGTGCCAAACCCAGCCTTGGCCCTGCCACAGCCTCAGCCCCTGAGGAAAGGGGATGCTGCAGGCTCCTGGCTGCTCCCAAAACAGTCCCAGAGGAAAAACACGTGCAGGAGCACACATGTGAGGAAGAGGAGGATTTGGAGGGGTGAATAGCACCCCATTTGCCCAGGCCCTGGGCACTGGGGCATCCGTCAGCACATGGAGCCTGGGAATGTCGGTGGCTGAGTTGACTTTGGCTAGGGCCTGCTCCTGCCTCGCCCAGCCCACGGCGACGTTTCCCAGCACCAGTCCCCACGGCCTGGAGGGGATCCAACAACCCCATTCCCCTCATGTCACTGCCCCTGGCACCCCTGGGCATTGGGGGTGACAGGCACAGGCAGCAGCATGGGGGTACCACCACACAGCACCTCAGGCGTGCCCACCACCCCCTCCCCAGAGAGCTCAGTTCCCCTTTCCCCAGCACCGGGGGCAGGTGGGGGACAGGGCCGGATCTGTGCCTGCCTTGGCCACATCCCCAGCTTTTCAGCTTAGTGCTCAAATCAGCTTGTGAGGTGCCGGCTGCTTAGCACCCAAATCCCCAGCCAGGGCTAAAAATAACCCCCTAGGCCCGGCGGGTGGCAGCCGGCACCACTCAGCACTGCCTTGGCACCGCCATGGAGGGGCCCTAGAAATGCCACTGCTGGAGTGGGGCAGGGACAGGGACCAGGAGGCAGGAGCTGGCCCCATCCCTCACCTTGGTGCCTTTCTCACCATGGGCTCAAGGCTCCTCTCCCCAGGGGCAAAAGAGGTGTCGGAGGGAGAGGTGACCCAATATGCCACCGGTTCCTCCCACTGGCACTGACTGGGAGTGGTGCCAGGCATAGTGGCTTTGCAAGCGGGGCTTTTCCCCACTGGCAGAGTCTCTGCAGTAATCCAGGAAGGAGTTTGGGGGTGTGCTTTAATGTCCTCATGCTCCATCTGCAACATGGACGCTGTCCTCACACTCCTCAACCACCTTCGTCCCTGGCACAGCCCCAGTGCCCAGCCAGCCTGTGATGAGTTTGTGCAGCCTCAGCCCCCAAGGAAAGAATTTGGGAATGCTACTGCTCGGACCTCTTGGCTGGAGGGAGCAGGAGGTTGCAGTTGTCTGTCTCTTCTGCAACAGTGGCCACCACTGTTGGAGGAGGAAAGCTGAACACAGGAAGCCTCAAGTTGTGTCCCTGCAGCCACCAGGTGTTCAGCAACAGCTGTCACCTGCTTTTGGGCTGTCCACGGGGCACCGCCTGCACACCTGGGGGACAGGGAGGGGAACAAAGTCCCCCCCCCCAGCTCCCTCCAGCAGTCCCCAGCAGCCTGGGCCATGCCGTGCCTGTCTGCAGCACGCTCGGAACATCGCTGGAGTCGTCACCGGTTTAAAAATAGCGTCTCAGCAGAGTGCAACCGCGTTCCCTAAAAGCCATGTGGTTCAAGTTAGAGGATTAATTGGAAATGCTTATTTTGATTTGCAAAGTGATTGGATTTTTCCAGGGCATTTTGAAAGGAAAAAAGTCTGAATTTAATTATCACTATTCCAAAAAGCACCATGGGACTGAGTGTTTGAGGTTGTCTCATGTTTGCTTCACACCCCTCCAAAATGCAGGCGGGCTGCGGGGACGTGGTGGGACGTGGTGGGGGTGTCCTGCTGTGTCCCACTCCCGCTGTCAGGCCGGTCCCAGCTCCTGGCCGTTCCCAGCTCCCGGCCATTCCGGATGGGAGGGAGTCAGAATGACCAGCGGCCGTCGGCCGGCCCTGGCGTGTGGCACCCGGCAGGATGAGAGCTCAGGGGGAGCTGTGTCAGCACAGGCCAGGCCTGGTTCGGGGAGGTTTTTCTTTCACCAAGTTGCTTTGTTTTTACCAAAATGGATTTTTAACAGTAATTGCCTTTTTCTTCCTTCTCAGGGAAAACATCATTTTCAATTACATTTCTCTGGGTTTCCATTGAAAAATGAAAAGCAAATGCTCTTTCCTGCTGGCAAAATGTGGAAAAATGTCTAGGAATATTTTTGTCCAAATGAAAACAGTTTCAGTTCTTTTTCAAGATCTCTTTTTTCCTGAAAAGAAACCACAGTTGCCTTCCCAGTTATTCTAGTCAGACTGGTTTCGAGACAGACTTCCCAGTTCCAAGGCTGGAGCTCCCAGCTTGGTGCTGACGGGCTGCTCCGGGGTGCCAGCGCTGTCCTGGCCCCTCCATGGCTGGTGGAATGATGGGGCAGGAGCAGGGTGACACCCGCACCAGCACCTTGGCAGGTCTAGGATGCACCAGGCTGGAGAGACCCATGCTCTATGAGGAGGCTGGGGCTGGAGGGTCGTCCCCAGGGATTTGGGAATGTGACCTGAAACCCACATTTCTGAGACACTTTGGAGCCCAGGGATGGTACTGCACTCCCCACAACTCTGCTGCCATCTCAGTGTCAGACACAGGAGCAGCATGGGGGGTATCAGGGATGTTTGGGATGTCAGGGGTACCCAGAGCCCAGGGCAGGGCTGAGATTCAGGACTCAGTTTGGCACATGGTGGACACAGCAGAGCACCCAGAAGGGCCTGGTCACAACCAAAACCCCCATTCCTCCAAAATACCCTTTATTTGGAGGCTTTTTCTGCCTTGAAATTCCCCCTGGCAGGTCTGAGCCTCAGAGCTGGCTGGGATGCAGGACACACAGGGATGCAGGATGCTCCACGATGGAGGCTCCGGCCGCAGGAGCTGTTGGCTCCACACACCCCACAGTCCTGCCAGGCCAGAGGAAGGGGAATACAGAAATCAATGTTCAACATTATCACTGGGCTGAGATTTGGCTCAGCTTCCTGGCCCGTGACGCTGCCTTTCCCCTCCTCCCCGTTCTGGGAGCACAGCCAGGATGGCCAGGCAGGTGGGGACTGCGAGCGCGGGCATTTCAGTGAGAGCCCGCAGGTGCTGTTGGCTCCGTGCTGCCCAAGTGCCCTCCTGCATACCCGGGCTGGGCACCTTCCCCACCACCCCCCTGCTCAGCCAGGGGCGCTCCTTGCACAGAGTTCACCCATGTCTCAAAGTGCCAAGGGAGCCAGGAGCAGCATGCAAGACCCCCTATCTCTGCCACGGCAACAGCCTTCACCCCACCAAAGGCCCCAAAATGTTGATTTTAAAAGATTAAGGATCCAGCAGGAAAATCCTCCCCTATGGGTCTGATTTGCCTCTGCAAGTAAGGAGCTCTGCCTCTGTTTCCCCATTTGGAACACAGAACAACGTGGTGCTTCTCCTGCAGCTCCATGGGAATGGGACAGCAGGGAGACATCCTGCCTTGGGCCCTGGGCGGCAGCCTGGGGTGGGGACCACAGATCCCCTTCTTCACCCCAAAACAGCTGAAAGGTTGGGCTGAGCCCCAAGGCAGCATTTGGGTGCAGCAGCTGGGAGGCTTCAGCCGCAATCCTGTCGGAGAGGGAACAGCCCCGACGCTGGCAGCCAGCAGAGGATGTTTGCTCCCACTGTCACGTGCCTCCACCACATATTTAGACACCGGAGCAAGCCAGCCTCGGTGGCAAACATGGTGCCACTTGGGTAAACACAGCCCCTCGGAGGCGATGCACCCGAGGCCACCGTAGGGAGGGACACAAGAAGCCAGAAAAAGGCGGTAAAAAAGAGAAGGGGGAGGG
>VYXD01002488.1:0-67854 GCA_013397195.1 Hylia prasina
GAAGTATAGAAACTACCCAGGCAAGTTTGAGAATGTCACTTGGTGGTTAGGCTATGGCTGAGGAAGAAACCCATTTGAAATCTTGTAAGAGGCTTTCTAAGAAGCTGACAGGTGGGCAGATGCAACAGACCATGGTGAAGAGGAAAGGGAAGACAGTGCTGATGAGTAATCTACCTTGAGTCTTTCATGGCACTAAACCCCCCAAAAAATATCATGATACCATGAAGTACCACAGTTCTGTTAAACAAGTTTGAAAATAATTATGTCAAAAAGGTTTCTAATGGTGTCACACTTTGAGTCATCTAACATAAGTGATTATGGTATCAAGCATACAAAACATATCTGGAAAACATATCTGAGTGGCTTGGGTTAATAATTGTGTTGTTATAAAATTTCATTGTGTGGTGCTCTGCATGTTGCATGTGCATAGGCAATAGGCATGTGCTATTGCCTATGTACATGCAACATTCTGCACAATAAAACTAGTGTGCCACTTAGCATGACAATGCTGAAGACTTTTTTTCTTTGTGACATTGCAGGAAAAACTACTTAATAAAACAGAAGTCAAGTCAAAAGAAAGAAATAGTTACGTGGCTGGGTTCCCAGTTGCTACACGGCTTGTTACCTTTTTAATGAAAAAACAGGTGTCATTAGGTACTTAAAAGAAAGGCAGCTGCATGCTGGACTACAGATAAATCCAGAAATGTTACACACACCCTGCTGCAGATTGACTTCAGGGCATCAGATATTTCTTCACCTCTGAAATTAATGTGCTGTGTGATCTTGTGCTAGCTTTCGTCATCATCAGTAGATCAGACTGTTAGCACCACTTCTGCATTACTTCCAGCAGAGTTTATATTGACAGAAATGAAATGTTTTAAAATACACCTGTGAAATGTTTTAAAATACACCTGTGAACTTACAATTTCCATCAATATTACCAAACTGCTCACGTTTTCCTTAGACAAATTGTGAGGACTTCTTGCCTTTTCCAGTCTCAGGGCATCAGTATTATAACAAATAGCCTCAAAAATTTTGACATCTCTTGTGGTTACCACTGCCTGTTGTGTCAATGCACAGTCACCTGGGGCTGATGCAAATACTCTCTTGCTTGGCACATGGATATTATATCAGTCCAAGGCAAGAGGTTCACCTAGAGAATGGGCTTTTAGAGGTGATTGTTGATGTGGTCTGGTGATGTCATCTACACCACATCAGGATGTCCAAGAATGCTGCCAGGGATGCGCAGTAGTTCCATTCATCCTGATCGCTGTCACTTCTTTCCCTGTAATAAGAAAATAATCAGCCATCACTGTCACAAGTAGGTCCATAGCTGCAGGTTGCTGCATATGAAAACATGAAGCTAAAGTCAAAGACTGACAGGGCTACTGTACGAAAGTCCGGCATTTCAGTTCCCACTGAGAATTTAATGGTAGATATTTTTCTAGCTCTCAAAAAGTTCTGAAATTATTATTTTATTGTGACAAAAATTGGGATTTTGTTCTTGCCAGTAAACTGTGTAAGTGTCTTAGTGATTGATATAAGTGCTGTTAATACTTTGTGCCATTTAGTTTCTGCTGGCACTAGCACTCTTACCATGCAGACCTGATGCAGAGGACATGAAGTCCAATACATCCAGCTTGCACCTGTGTTTTAGACATAGTGAAAAACAGTCTTGCAAAATGTCTGCCTTCCCTGAATATTCACTGGGGAGTGGTTGGTATATTAGCACACCATGGGCAAAGACTCAGTACAGGCACCAGGCAAGTAATTTACTGGCATCTCCCTCTTTTTACTTCTTTCTAGATATATGTGTAATTTTTGAGACACATCACCTTCATATGTAGAGAATCTCTGATGGGTCTTGGCATTTTGATGGACAGGAAGAGGAGGTCTAAACATTAGACAGGAAAAACTAAGTGCATCATAATAGGACATGGATCATTCCTTGTCTCTTCTTCCCATTGCTGGAACAGAACAATCATGCAGCTAGAACTGCTCAGGCTGTGGTTCATACTGAGCTATTCTGGAGCTGTGCAAGGCAGAACACTTTGATAGCCATACTGCACATATCCATGCCTAATAGCCTTACTCTTCCTCAATATCATTTGGAAGAAAACTACTCTTGTAATGCTGTTACACAACACAAGAGAGTTTGGCCAGAGAAGATGGAGAGCTCTCTACAGCTCTGATGGATGGGGATAAATGAAATTGATCCAGTAAAAAAGTCTCCACTGTTAATTCCTTTAAGAGTTCTGAAAATTATTTTTCTGTGCATTTTCATGGTGCCCACTGGCTTACTGGAGGACATGTAGTAGCATAGTCCCTTTAAGACTAATAAATCAGAGTGACAGGATGCTCTCACAGTATTGTGGCGTGGCATACTTATACTTTGGTTTGGAGCTTGATGAGTTATTTCTCTGAAAGCTAATACAGATTTCAGAAAGCATTCCCCAGAGCAGCTAACCTGGTGGTTTAATGATTGCCAAACTGGGTGCTTGCATCATTGTCAGGTCTATTTGAGATACTCTGCCAGTGCCTCTTCTAAATGTTTGTAGTAAATGTTTCTCAGGCTCCCACATGGATTAAGAGTATATTTCAACTTCTTGAAGTCTTACCATAATTTTTTATATGCATTCACATATTTTTTTCTGACTGGCTAGAATCCATCTCATTTAATTCTCTGAAAGTGTGTTTTGTTGGTTCAGCTAGCTGCTTGTACCCCCATATTCCCACCTCTCTCCCTCCCAGGAAAACATGCACAGCTATGTTCCACTGGCCAGCTGGCAACACCTTGTGAAATGCTCCTACTGCAAGGATATTGCTCACCGGAAAACAAAGGCGGGGGCTTACCCTTAGCAGGAAGGAATGGGGGATATTTTCTTCTGGTTTTACAGGAAGAGCTGATGATCCAAAACTTGGTGGATTGCAGCTGTGTGTAGATTTTATAGGTGGGAACCCCTGTGGGACTCTCTTCTAACTTACAAACTCAGCAAAACGTGTCAAGCTCTAGTTTACCTAGCTGTGTGCTAGAAGAGTGTTTCTAAAGCCCAAGGATCATGAGTTTACAGCCTGATGACTGGCATAACCGGTACCTATTAGGTGCTTGAATCAGACCACCTCCTCCCTGACTTCTCAAGTTGTTCCTGCACCACAATCACCCAGAGACAGAGGTATCCTGGGCACAGGACTGCTCTCCATATCTGGATTACACAGTGACGCTGCTGGGGTGGAAGAGTCTTGATGCCACCTCAGCTGTAGCTTTATCTGATGGCAACTGCACAGGGAAACGTCAGCACATGAAGACTGCTCAGTGTCTGTTACCTGCTGGCAGAAAACCTGGGATGCTTTGATCAGATCCCTGCTGGCTCATGCAGTGTGGGTGTGCAGGAACAAAGGTGAGCTGACAGCTTTTTCCCGGGAGCAATTTCATGAGGAGCTCACCACTGCAGAAGTAGGTGTAGGGGATGCATTGCTTTCTTATTAGATTATTATTCTCTCTGATCAGACAAGATCTGATTAAAAAGATTTTATTCCATCTGATAATGAGAGGAGAGCATTCCTTTTTAATTGAATTCCTTTTCAAGCTCTGGGAGTGCTAGTAGGAGAAAAATTCTAGAAGAGAACTAATGGAATTCATTATCGTTATACTTAATAATAGATTCTGATTTCAGAGGGCAATTCCACTCCTGCAAGGGCAATCCATGGTTTTGGTCTATCAAGACTCCTAAAAATGTCGTTAATATGTCCCTCTCATTTCAACTTTCTGCCACCTCAATTTGTCAGATAGCAATTTTTGTCTATTTTTGATCCCTCAAATTTTGTTAGCATACTTCAGAGATGCATTTTAAACTGCCTCTTTTCTTTTTTTGTCTTTTTATGTTTCTCTCTTGCTCTCTTAACCTCTTTGTCATTTAAAATAATAAACTAGTAGATAGTTATGAGTTACGATATTCCTTCTTTTCCCATTCTCTCTTACGTTGTTTTACCTTGACTTTTAATGGCCTAACTTTTACAACTGAACTGTTTCTCTTTTGTAAAACCTAAGATTTCATTATTTTTGTTGTCTCAATTTTGCAGACTTGTTAGTTCCTTCTTCTATGTGATTCTAATCTTGCTCTAATGCTTCACATGCAGATAGTGCTGTTGTGAGATTATTTGATTATTTTGTAAATTTTAGGGTTTTATGCAAAGTGTGGTGCCCAAGGAATCCACTATCAAGGCTGTTCAGGTATTTCAACAAAAAGCCCCTGCTTTGGCACAAAGATTGTCTTGTGAGTCAGAGGGCTGTGTCCATTCCATGTATGCAATATGGATCTTAGAACAAAGCTTTTGAGTTGAGATGGTGGGCACCTTCTTAAACTGCAGATGACACATCTGTGGGCAGACACCAGGTTGAATAAGAGTTTTTGTTAACCAAATAAGCTTTAAAGCTGTATAAATCTGGAAAATGATTGTAATCACACTGTAACTTTGGTTTAAGGCAATGGTTCTCAAACCTTTTACTCTCCAGCTTCCTCCTGCCAGAACTCAGCTGGCAATGAATCCAATAAATCATTAGGGTAATCAGTAACAGACTAGCTCAAGTCTAGAAAAGTAGAAAAATTACACTGAACTTTCTGGTGCTCAGTAAGTTAGTTTTCCCACCCACAAACAAAAACCTAGTATTTCACCAAACAGATGAGAAGAAAAGGAAAACAGAAAATAATGAGATGAACAATGTGCCATATGATACCAAACCACTCATCTTTAAAGGGAGTAAGAACTAAGGGCTCTTCATGCAGGTATTCTGAAGAATCACATGCTAAATCCATGTTTTCAGCTGGGATAGAGTTAATTTCCTTCTTAGTAGCTAATGCAGTGCTGTGTTTTGAATTTGGGATGAAAATATTGATAACACACTTTTGGGTGTTTTGGGTGTTGCTGAGCAGTGCTTACCCTAAGCCAAGGACTTCTCAGTGTCTCGTTGTCTGCCAGGTGCACAAGAAGCTGGGAGGGACCATGGCCAGGACAGCTGGCCTGAAATGGCCAGAGGGACATTGCATAGCATAGACTACCATACTCAGTATGTACATAAACTGGAGAGGGTTGGCTGGAAACCCTCTGATTGCTGCTGGGGAGCAGGCTGGGCACTGATCAGCAGGTAGTGAGAAATTGTGTTGTGCATCACTTGATTTTCTTGGGTTTTATTTCTCTCTCTCTCTCTCTCTCCCTCTCTCTCTCCTTTTCATCACAATTATTATTTTTATAATTGTAATCAGTATTATTAGTACCATTATTATATTTTACTTCATATTAATTATTAAACTGTGTCTATACCAACCTACAAGTTTTGCTTTTTTTCTAATTTTTCAACCTTGCCGTATCCTGGAGGGAAGGGGAGGAAGGTGAGTAAGCAGCTGTGTGGTACTTGGTACCAGCTGGGGCTAAACCACACACACACATGCAGAGTAAGTCATTAGATCTGTTGTAATGCAAAAGGTGGATCAAAAGGTCGCACAGAATTATCTTGTTCATCAGCCTAAAATTTTAAAAAGTCTTAACTAATCCAGTAGTAACTTCTGCTGATATTACGCACCTCAGGGAGTTAGCGGGTAAAATGTCTAGGGAAGTGGGTAATTTGAGATGCAAAAGGCAGGCAGTTTTCATGTGACATTTGTCTGAAAATTTATTTCTCCTTGGAAAGGTTCTATGGGCTACGGGAGACGACAAGTGTCTTCTTACAGACAGGAAAGTTTTCAGGGTAACTGTAGAAGGCAGCAGTAGAGCTAAAGGAGGGGCATTCCTGGTGACTTATGTTCACAGCCTCATTTATGGGACAGGCACCACCAGCCTGTGCCCTGACATTTTGTGCTTTCACAGCAGAGTCAAAGGACAGTGAGAGACACCAGGAGCAGGAGATGGGTCCATGAGTCCTCTTGGTGTTCCTCACTGAGGAAAAGCCTCTTTGCAAATTTGTTTCTTCATTTGCTCCATCTGGGATAGACAGGCAGTCACTCATTTAGGTTAAGTTTTGGAAAGGGGGCTGGAATGATAATGCCAATGGGAAAACAAAATGTGGAGCTTGTAAAAATTCTCCTTTTCTTCCAGCTTTTTTCCTGTAGGAAGACTTGTCACCTACTGGTTTCCATACGACAACATTTCACAGGGGGTTTCCATAGATAAAGGATATGAAAATGAGAGGAAGAATTGCTACAGGAAGTGAATTTATTCAAAAATATGATTGAAGGATTTTTTATAATTTTTGGTTTTGAGTGAACTGTAGTGGTGTGCTAATGCAAGATGCATCACTGGGTTTGATAGTTCTGCCAGAGTATGGAAATAAAGCACCATGTATTTTATGCTAATTTTTGATATAATAGAAAAGTTCTACCTTTTGATAGTGTTTTTTTTTTAATTTGTTGATAGATTAATGCAATTTTGTTTCCAAGTTCTTTATTAAGAAATTACGAGGTGTTTTATGCAGCTGTACTGTGTCTTGGAAAGCACAGATCAGTCTTTCCATATATTTGTGAGAAATCATGAATGAAAGTCATGTCAATGTCTTCTAGTCTATCTCCTTCTAGCTTTCTTTTCTCTGACACATTCATCATCTCTGTCCTTGCCTGCCAGGACATAAAAGCAGAGAGCTGATGCCAGCACAACTTTCTTGCTAGGACTATGGCACTGAGAGCCCCCGTCATATCTTTCCTAGTCAGAAAGAAAATTATTTCATCTGGAGCCCAGATTTCCCCTCTTCTGCTGTGTGCAAGTCTGCTCATGTGTTTCTGCGTGTACCTCGGTGCTCACATGTGGCTTTCCACAAATGATTGTATACATCTCCTTGAAGCTGGAGAGCTCCTGCAGTCAGGGATGCCATCTCAGTCCCAAGAGAGTCAGAAGCTGCAACTATTTCATGATGTACAAGATCAACATCCTCTTGCTGAGCAATGGCTTTTGTCCTCTGATTGTCAGTCTTATCAGAAAAGCATTGGCTGATGAACAAGATGTTTCCGTACAATTAATGTGACACCCTTTGTGTGACAACACATGGACTTGACTTACCATGGATTTAATAAGTGGCTCCTCATTGACAACTGAAAACAACATTGTAAAGAAAGCATGAAGAAATTGTAGGATTTTTTTTTTCTGGTCTTTTGTAGCTTTGATATTTTTAGTTATTTTTTTCATGAATTCTCTGGGTTTAGTTTTGTCTGTTATTTATTATCTGTGCAACAATCATTGCAACAAACTCTAACTCCCTGTAACTTTTCTGCAATGTTCTCACTCATGGGCTTATGGATAAAGCAATTTTCAATTTCTTTTATAATTTTACCTGCATAATTTTACCTGTAGTTCTGCTCTGTATGCCAGATGGCTGCTCTGTGGCTCACGACAGCATTCAAGGCCCCAGACTGGAATGTATGTGATAAAAGGCAAGGACTACAGTGTGTTTTTATGTTTAGGGCTGACACAGGAAAAAAAAAAAAAGATTGTTATGACAGTATCTGTTAGTGTTAAGAGTGTCCTTGCTTGTGTGAAGAAGAAAAAAAAGAGGGAGTGGGAGTGGGAGTTTTCCTTTGCATCTTCCGAATGCATCTGTTCCTTCTGCTTGTTTGCAGAGAGGGGCATGTCAACCTGACAACACCATCAATATGACCTTTCTCTGTGAGCAGGGACAAGGAACAGATGAATCAGAAGGAAGATATGAATTAAAACTAGACATGTCTCTTGTCCATCACCCTCTGCACTGTTGAAAAGGATATGCTCAAATAAGATGGGAATAGGCCACCTGTAGCAGCAGTGTAGCTGTGACAGCAGTGAGAACACTCATTTGTATGGTAAGAGCAACCTATAGCTTTCCATCAAACTAATTTAGGAAGCCAGGGACACAAATGGGATCATGGTTTCAGTTTGCTTGCCTGCTCTGTTCATGCAGAACTTTATGCAGAGAACAAAAATGGAAGATACGCTTAGCAGTTTGATATTCTTTGCTCCAGAAAGTCTGAGGATTTTCCTAATCTTCATTGGATAACACTGAAAATGAATGGGATGAATAAATGGCTTACAATTTTACATGATCCTTTGATGTGAAAGCAATTATTAATGTCTGTAATTATCTCCAGAATTACTTGGGTCCTGCAAATGGCATTCAAATCAACATTTTTAACTGTTTTCCAGGGGGTCTCATTATATAATTCATAGTATGGAATAGTACCCTACAATCTGAGCTCAATATTATTGTCCTTTCAGAATTTATTTCTCAGACCATTCTTCTGCAGACTGATCATTTTTTATTTTAATCACTTTTTAAAGTGTTTTTATAGCTCTCAGCTGGGGACTGGGTATTGAACAGAGTTTCTCTCTATCACTTTAATGTGAGTCATAGATGTAACAACACTGAGATCAATGCTTAATCCATTATCTTCTGAATTAGGAAGACCATAGTGAGATCTGCACATCTGCTCTCCCAGTGTCTCATCTGCCCACGGCCTACCCACTGTGAGGCAGAGTGGGAAAGAGAGAAAGCCTTGATGCTGTGCAAGTCCACTCCATCCTACCCAGAGCTGGTGCTGAACCCAGGCAGGGCAAGCAGAGGAGGCCCAGTGCCAGCCAGCAGCCAGTGGCTACCAGACAGCAGTGATGGGGAACACAGTTTCAGCAACACACCAGGAAGTCAACTCAGTGGGTCAGGGTATTGGGTATTTCAGCAAGATAAACAATGTCAGGCAATACAAAGGCAAGGCCATCGAGACATGATTGGTTCACATGGCTGAGGGCATGCATGTTAATTTCCCTTTTTCTTCCCCAGACTCGCCCACCATTATGGTGGACTGATAGATCATCAGCAGACTCATGAGCAGGGTCAGATGACTGATCTTTACCAGGTAGGGCACCTTGGAAACATTGGTCAGTGAGAATAAGCAGTGACACAGGACGTTTCTTCAAGGAACAGATATTTTATTTAGCCCCAGGAGTACAGTCAGGGAAAAACAGTGTACTTGTTGCACCACCTACAGCTATGTCAGTTTTTCTGAAGACTTTGGTAGATCCAACTTTAGAATCTGAACCTTTGCTCTTAATTTCTGTAATACTGAACTCTAGGTCTACCTGCTGCCTTTGAAAATCACAGACTGATCAATCTCTTGTTTGAATAGGAGTGGACATGTTAACTCTAGAGGAAGCCATCAGACCAGGATTTTCAGAATCTGGGACTTGTTGCTGGACCCTGGGCACCTCACACTTTTAAAAGGAGACAGAAAGGATCCTGAAACCATTCAGAGTTTTCAACAAAGTTTTTTTTTATGGAAATGTCAAGGCAAAATCATCTATTCAGGATTGACAGGGTAGGTGTTAAGTTCTTTCATTCAAAGAAATGTTATCAATCTGAGGTATTAGTAGCATTACTTTATAAGTATACTTTATAGTCCTCCCAAATCAAGCTTTAATCCATTTGAGTCCAGGGATCATAGCACTTTCTGTAGCAAAGATTGCCCACCTAAAAATTACAGGAACTTACAGGGCTGTGAAGGAGGAAGTGTAGCCTTGTGTGACTCCTAGGAGTCTAGGGTGGGAGAAATCTGGCCCCAAGCTGCTGGGATGCAGCAAACAACAGTGGGGCCATTAGCAGAAGGGTTAGAGACCTTCTGCACTGAGCAGAGCAGGAAGAATGAGTCATTAAAAAGAACTTTTAAATCATGAAGATAAAACAGAGATTCCCAAAACAGATGTGATTCCCAAAGAATATAATCTGTCTAATGGAGCAAATATATACTTCAGAACAAGTTTGTATACACATACACAAGCATATGCTGAACTGATTAAACACTGTTCAGTAAGTTTATTCTCTTTCTGTTTTGTTATATGCATAAATGGAAAAAATATGGCATCTGATAATAAATCAACAGACAATTGAAAGTGACCAGACATTAAAGGTTTTTGAAGGCTAATAACACATTTCCCTGTCCTGGAGAGGTTCTGATCCTTCCCCTCAACTGAATTCCAGATCTAGTTATGGAAGCACAGCAACTTTTTTGGCTGCAATGGACCTAAGAGATAACAACCCCAGATACAATCCTGATGGGAGAATGACACAAGGCAGAAGTTTTGAATCTTAATCTGCTCTCATTCAGTCTAAATATATAATTATCACAATTCAGATCTCCTTGTGGATTTGGAATGACATAAGTAAAGGTGAAGTTGTAATAATTATAAGTTTTCACGTAATTTAATTTAATATATACTTTGTATAAATTATAGAAAGGGAGGTTGGACCAGATGACCCACTGTGGTCTCTTCCAATCTGATCAATTCTGTGATTCTGTGAATACTTCTCATTTGAATAGAGTTTATGTCTTTGCTATCTAAAATCACTAGTACAAATATACTGTAAAGGAATTTCTTTCTTCCATCTCTTTCCTTCAGTATCACAATTGCCAGGAGAAGTTAGACCTTCAGAGAAGACAACTTATTGGCAACAATGGGTTGTGGTTACTGAGATACTTTGAGGAAAAAAATACAAAGGAATGGATACTTGTGCTGTAATTCCTAGAGAAGGACAGCTGAGGAAAATCTTAATGAAGCTTCAGGGCATGACTCTTAGGTCAAGACCTGAGTAAGACTCAAGTGGGTCTGCCTTCTATAGAGAACATAAAAATGAGTAGCTTGTGAAAGAGGAATCTTACTGGCCTGCAAAGGCCAAACAATGCTGTAGACATATCAAGACATGCCATAAACTCACCGGTCTTCCTAGCTCAGGAAAATCCCAACAGTTTTATTTCTCTCAAAAGCCATATTGTCATACTCTTGGTAGTTCACGGTTCAGTGGGCTATTCCTGCTATGAAGCACAACATATCCAGGCAGCACATTGTTGCTAAAGCTAAAAAAACCTCATTGTATAGGAATAGCTTGTGGTCTCTATCGAGGTTGTAGTTTTGGATGTAATATACTCTGAATACATGATGGGGCATAAAGCAGATTAATGTTACCAAGATAAAGAAGAAACTCTTTGCCTGAGCCCTGAATTCCACGTGAGAGTTAAGGTCAGGCCAGTATTTCACAGCTATTCTGTAGATCACAGTCAGCTGGATTCCGGTGAGCACTGCACACACTGCCACCAGAATCCCAGCCAGGCAGTAGTTTGTGATCACCATGTGAGCCTCCCGCAGCTCCCTGTGGAACTGGAAGCACTCGGAAGAGCGGTATGTCTTCGAGGTGCCGTAGTAGGAGAGAAGAACAGGTGTGATCACCAGCGCTCCCAGCAGCCAGACAGCGCCCACCCAGGCCATGGTATAGCACTTCCGAAACTCCAGGCGGAGCAGGCGGGCTATGATGATGGCCACGTAAAAGGCGAAGGTGGCGTACATGTGCAGGTAGATGATGGCGCTCGCCAGCCTGCACGCAAACCTCCCGAATTTCCACTCCCCCAAAATGTAGTAGCTGAGGCGGAAGGGGATGCTGAGGAGCATGAAGCTGTGCAGCACCAGGAGGCTGATGATCGTAATGGTCATCATGGATTGTGATCTCCTTTGGAGCAACTGTTGGGACATCATGATGACCCCAAGGGTGCCACCAGCCAGGTTGATGATGTACAGGACTATCAGAACAGCGTGGAGCTTCTCTGAGGAGTCCAGCACTGTGTCATTGGAAGAATGGTTCTGTTGGGTTATGCGGCTGTTAAGCATCCTCATAAGCTCCTCTTTTGAAGGTTACTGAAAAGGAAAAATAGGAGTGAAACATTTTCTTTGTTATTTCCTTTATTATTAACTAAAATAGCACAGATTCCTAACAAGACGCTCCTGAATTGCATCTGAAATTTTGTTATTCCATGTAGTTTACAGCCGTATAACTGTTGTGATCCTGCATATGACAGCAATAACCCATGCCTCTCAGAGTTAAAACTACATTTTACATAATTATAAATGAGATTTTGATTTGCTAAACTGCATTCTAGGATTTTTTTTTCATTTATTTGCCACTAGATTCAGTCATTTGTAATAACAAAGACATTGTTTGTAAACTGTGCAAGTTTTATCTGCACTCATATTGTAAAGCTAAAATTGAAGGCGGGAAAATACTGAAACATCAAGATGTTGTACCTATCATGTGTGGATACTCTATGATGACACCTGATCCATCTTTTAAGCATCTTGCTGGATGGGTACAAAATACACATAAGGTAGCAACGGTTTGTTTCTAGATACATGGAGCAAATTGAAAATAAATGTCAGCAGATGAAAATTCACTTTCTTCTTACTTCATCTGCAGGTATTTTTACTACAGAATTTCACCTAAGCTATTCTACTATAAAAAGTGATGAAAACATAAAAATTAATTTAGGAATGATCTTCTGAAAGATATAATTTTTTGGCACTTGTTGAACATAGCCACATAAGGCTCCAGTCTTATTTAGACTTAGCTCAAAATGTGGACTTGTGCGCAGATTTCTGTAGCAATATACAGGGATAGTTCACGGGGTAGATAGATACTTTGCTAATGAAATTTATCCTTACCTTAGAAAGAGTTTTGAAAGAACAAAGTAAGAGCTGAAAAATTATCTCTTAAAAAAGCAGCGTCTTCTCTGTCTGGTTCCTTTGAAATTTGAAATCAGTAAACTTGTTTTAATCAGCAATTCTTATTTCTTTGCACTCATCTGTAAAGTGATAGACTGCAACTGCAAAACATGTTCAGAGAAACTTATTATTTATGAAGCATCAGGCAAAACATCTTTAAAAAACCAAGATCGGTATAAACATTTCTGTTCACCTCCTTTTAAAATTCATGACCTTAAAGTGTTCAAATGTTTAAAATTACCTCCCTAATATTCCCAAGACAAGCACAAGAAATTTCCCAGAAACTTTGTTGCACCAAAAGTTTTACAAACCATTTTCCAACATATATTGTTAATATTTCAAATTGGTTTTGAAAATGTACAAGTTTTGGTTGTTCTAGACAGCATAGTGACAACAGTTCTAGACAGTTTAATGGCAACATCACTTTGAAATTGATTAGGATTTTTTTGCTATTTATAGCAATAAAATATTTGAATTTTACCTTACAGTCTCTTCTTTTTATGACTTCACCCTGAAATGTGTCATTTCATGCAGCTGTAGCATATGGCATACATAAGCAGAATGAGAAAAACAGCCTTTGACCTGTTTGACCAAGAAGGACTGAAGCTTTCCTCAGCCCACACACAGGAAGGAACAAGCCTTCCTTTTGCTTTACTGCGATAGCAATCTCTTATGTGCAACGTCTAATGCTCTTTTCATCATGCAGAGAGAACCACAGAAAAGTTGCTGAGCTGTCAGAGACCATCATTGTGCTGGGACACATAGAACAGATCAAGTCAGGACTGCCTCTGACCACAATTTGGTCACTCTTACAGCTCAGGTGGGCAATGATTCCCTGAGCCATACAACTACCACAAGGTACCAGGTTTGCTACTAAACAACTGAGACGTGCCAGTGATCAAGGAAAGAAATGTTCATCTGAGGAAAGGATTTTTTCTTATACATCCACTTTCCCCCTGAACTTGCCTTATGTTTAATAATTAAGCTAAACTTTCCAGAATAACCAAGTGTTTAGCAGAGTTAACAGGGGATTTCACTCTTACATGCTATTGGATCATCAAGAATTCAGAGATTTCTCACTGTTTAAATATTATAAGTAAAAAAAGCTGTAGACATATATGGAAAGCAACTTAAGAGTTCCTGCTGTTAAAAAAAAGTCATAGTGAAGCTGGTGGGCCTTGGAAATTATTCCTGAACCAAAGGCATGAATTCAGGCCCCAAAACATATCATTAATACATAGAAGTTCACTAAAAAGAGGAAGACTTTGAGTCACATCTCTTGTAGACACATTAAAAAGCAGGTTTTTGACCAAAAATGAAACAGAAAAATGTTAGCCCTGTTTATTTTTCAACTACAGTTCTAGACTTCAGTCGGAGTCATCCCTACTCAAACATGATAGGCAACACATAAGGTTTTTGAGCAAACAATAACATAAAACCAATATTGCAGCAGGGTTGAACTATCATTGCTCCTGCCATCAGTCAGCCACCTTCTGCTGTGGATGAGAGGATGGCTTTTCCTATTAAGAACAGTGTTAGGAAGAACAAGATGTGAAAGAGAGCTGCCAGAACTAAATAAATACAAACCCTCAAAAAGTAAAAAGTCAAAAAGAGAAATAGGAAAGTCTGTGAGGGTGAGCAAGAATGTGGAAACAGCAGTCTGTGAGACATTCTCAAGATAAACCCTGAAAGCTTTGAGACAGCAGTTACCATTTCATCTGGACCAGGATTCAGAACAGCAGGGATGCCCATTTTGGACATATATTTGCATATATTTGTGGGCTTGGGGTAAAAGAAATGTGTAATTTCTCTGTCAGAGCACTGATGGAGAGCAGATACCTGGGTAATGGTACTCATCAGCTGTGGTTCCAGCATTACCTATAATCCCTCATAAGGACAGGCTGCCACCTGACAGTGTAGTGATAGTGGTTGGATGGCAAAATGATCAGCTGGGTCTGCAGAAATGCACAGGAAGGTAATGAACAGCCTGGATGTCAGAAATTGATGGTTTCCATGGGTTAGAATGATCATGAAACTGCACCCACAGCCTCTGGGTGAAGCAGGGAAATGGCTGCTGCCTTGTCCACAGAGCTTGAATGCATCCATAAACCTTGAACCACCACATAACAAAATCAGAAGAGACATGAAGAAATTGCATTCCTCAAGAAGCTGTTTTGTGACAGCCAGCACTCCAGACAGAGCTGAATGAGACTCTGAGATCAAGAGCTTGGTGCCCTCTGTTACCTTCTTGAGTCCAGTTTGAGCTCTTTGGATGTCAAGTAAAGCCAAATCCCAGCAAAGGTGTTGCATAGATAATTCACTTGTCACCTTGGGGACAGTGCTGTTGGCTGGCACCTAAACTGCTGAAGATCAGAAACTGGACTTTTCCACTGATGTTTTCATACTTCACAGTCTCTTTTTTTTCTTCAAACATTCCTGGAAATTTGTATGTTAATGCTGCTCAGTGTGCTAACCTTGTACCTTTGTGTTCTTCTGTTAAATAATAAAAAAACCCCCAAAACCAACCAACCAACCAACCAACCAAAAATATCGCACAACTCAGCCCTGTAATAGAGGTTTAGTTTTTAGGTTAGTTTGTTATTTGAGTACAAGAGGAAATTGAGTCAGCACATAGCTTGCCTTGACCAGTGGTGAGAATAAAGATTGTAAGAGACATGCATCTATACACAGCAGAGATCCAGGTCAAGACTAGAATTACAAAGAGATTTTAAGAAAGGAAGGGACTGGGCATATCTGGTTCAACACTGGGGTAAACAGAAGACAAAGAAGAGGAGTGAAAGTTTCAATTACTGAGATGGAAAAATTAAACAGAAGAAGAGGTAGCAATTGAGAGAAGAGAAACAAGACCTGTTGTACGTTTAGAAATGGGATAAATCTCAGTGGAATTGTCACTGCTGGTGCCCATGCCTGGGTGTAGTAGACTTCCTCTAAGCAGGGAGTATGTCTACGGTAGAACTCTAACTTCTCCATTTCATGTCTGCATGATTTTCTCGGCTTCCCACATCAGTCTACAAAAACACTGTCTTTTCTGGTCAGTATAACAGCAACCAAGGTTTCACATTTGGTTTCAAGAGCTACTTTCTGTGTTTGAGAAGCCATAAAACTGTCCTGTCTTTTGTGATTGGATACATTTTCAGTTTTAGCTACTTTCAAATTGGGGTGATAACTGCTGATAATTTAAATTATTTATTCATATTAATCCTCTATTGCTAGCTGCTTGCAAGAACTGAGCTACACATAGGTCATAAACAATGGTAAAATAGGGAATGCCTGAGTTATGCTTTAACATACTGCTTTTTCTGGGATTACAGGTGAAATCACAGTTCTTGCTGTCTCACTCCCACCTTGTCAGACATGAGTCACTGGTACTTGATAGTAAGAAAATCATACTCCAGAGTTAGGGAACATACAGGATAATCCCTTTAGTTTGCCAATCCCACCCACCCATGCATCATGAATAATTTACTAACTTCAGCAAGTAAATGGTCAACAAGTTTAGCAAAACTTTTCAGATTCTTACACTACTCTTCTAATTACTTGATTGCAGATTTACTGAGAGATTTCTCAGGCATTGTCAGGATGGAAGAGGCTGTCTGGCTTCTCTGTTTATTAGAAATCCTAACATATGGTTGCTTTAGTCATACCTATTTAGTATGCCTCAAAAGTAGACATTATGCTTTATATAAATAGAGTAACATATAATGGGTTTCTGTGGAGGAATTCGGCAGAGTATATCACAGGCAGGCTATGATTTACCTTTTAAAACAAAGATGTTATTTACTTGGTTTGGTGCAAAGAGAAGAGATTTATTATTATAAATAGAGGAACTTGTCATTATTCCCCTGTCCTGGTACATACCAGTTTAGAAGTAAGTTAGAAGATTTATTAAATAGTTTTGTCCCACTATTTGGTCTAATTGCCCTCCAACATCTGTAGTGGCAATTAAAGTTGTTGCTGCTTTAGTTTACTCCAGAAAATTGATATTACTGGCTATAAAACCATTTTACTTGGGAACAGCTGCAGAAAACCACATGTAAGTCAAGGATCTGGCACCAACAGCATACATTTTTCCTTATCCCAAATAATTTCCTTTCTGCTTGCCCATACTGCTCCTCACTGTCCTTTTCAAACTTCCCATTGTTTCAGTCTCACAGCCTTTCCCAGAAGTCTGAGTTTCAAGGAATAGCCCCGCATAATGCTACTAGACCTGGTTTCTCATGTTCTGCTCGATAAATAAGGTCACAGCCACAGAGTCTGAATTCTTTCCTGTTACTTCTACACAGAATCAACAAGCCTCTTCAGAAATTAGATCCCTGAAACTAATTTTTGCTTGACACAGAACTGAGAAAGACTTAACTTTAATAAACTAAAAAGAAATTAGAAAGGAAGCACATAAACCAATTCACTCATGCAGGAAATCAAGATAGCAGTTTTCAGTGAGTTACAAGAAACATGAAGTGGGCCCAAAACACAAAGGTGATGCTTTCAGGGTGGGGTGGAGAGGCTGGTTTTGGGATTGTTCTCCCCACCTACTTCTCTCTGGTGAGAGCCCAGCTGGAAGACTGCATTCACATGTATGCATGCATAAGAAGGATGTGAAGATGCTGGAGCAAGTCCAGAGGAGGCCACAAAAAGATGAGAGGGGTGGAGCACCTCTCCTAAAACAGGCTGAGAGAGTTGGGGTTGTTCATCCCAGAGATGTTCTGGGGAGACCCCAGAGCACTGTCCAATACCTAGAAGGGACCTACAGGAAAGATGAAGAGGGGCTTTTCACAAGGACATGTAGGAGTAGGATAAGGGTAGGTAATAAGGGTAATGGTAGGATAAGGGTAATGGTAATGTCTTTGAAGTGAAAGAGGAGAGATTTGGATTAGATAGGAGGAACAACACCCTTTGCTATGAGGTTACACAGAGAAGTTGTGGATGGCCTGTTCCGGGAGCTGTTCAAGATTTTGATGGATGAGCCTTTGAGTAATGTAGTCTAGTGGAAGGTGCTCCTGCTCATGGCAGGGATGTTGGAACTTGGTGATATTTGGGGTCCCTTCCACACCAAGGCATTCTGTGATTATATGATCGGATTTTGAGGTTGGGTTGTTTTCACAAATTCACATTGATCTTAAACTCTCCAAGATCTCACAACTGTGTGTTTGCGACTACGTTTTACAAAAATGAGCTTTATCTTTACTGAGGCAAGTTTCCCATTTTTCTGAAAGAAAAGCAAGGGCTTATGTTCTTAATGGAGTTGCAGATAGAGCACTAGAAGACAAGGATGAAGACTCTAAATACTAAAAATGATTGCATTTGTCAGTAAATTAGTTTATAATTTAGATCCCAATTTCATCAAAACACACATCCATAAAGGTCAGTTAGTCAAAAAATAAGAAAAAAAAGAGGATTTTGAGCTATTGAGAATTTGAAGTATCCAGTATCAGCTCCATAGGAATGAAACCTTTGAGCAAATCAGAAAAAAAGAATTAATATTTATCCTTGTGAGTGTTGGGTGGTAGGGAGTGGGAATGAATATCAGTAGCATGAATTCTAAGATACAAAAGTAATTAAATATATTAAATATGAGTACAAACCAGAACACCTAGATCAGATCCGAAAAATAGCAATAATGTTTCATTCTGTTCTCAGTGGTATGAAATGGATTGGCTGTGAAAGGAGAAGGTTTTTTAATTCCTATCACTAAAAAGAGAACTGAATAAAAAAACGTTGCAAGGTATCAGACTTTTCTGATTTAATTTCCTGTGAGATTTCCTTTAGGCATCCAAAGATGCCTAAAGAAGCAAAAGTGAGTTTGAAATTTCAACATTTTGGCTAATGGATGCCACCACAGAAGTTACTTCCTTCAAGCCCCTGGAAGAAAAGGCAGGGTTAGTCCCACAAATGGGAAACTCCAAAGCTGAAGCCATTTGGTGCTGGAAAGAACCCTGTATTTACAAAAAGTGATGCTCTCACCTTCAGAAAGCCTTGTCCATAGGCTGACTCCTATTAGCAGCAGAAAATAGAGCAGAGAAAAAAAGCAGGTCTGCAGCACTCAGAGACAGAAGTGGCTTAAAGCATTGTGCAGACAGGAATAATCTTAAGGGATTTAAAAAGAGATGCTCACCATATATTTAAAGTGTAATTCCTCCCCATCTTACCTTGGAAAAGTTTCTCTTGACTCCTTCAATGACACCATTAGCAGCCAGGAATGAACGTCTGTGCTGGCAAGTCCATCGTCCATGGTTCCAGCAGAACAATGTAATTTCTGCTGCCTTTTTTTGCTAGCTGGGAAATCTCTCTGCTTCCATTATGCACATTATTTACAGGAATGAAATGCAATGAATGCCATATGTATGTCTGTTTATAACCCATACTCTCAGCACGTGGCAAAGAGAATATGTACAACCAACAAAAATATCTTGTGATAAAATGATCATGATCCTAAGTGCCATCAAACTGTCTACACAGATTCATTCAATAGCTTTCACCATTTCTTTGTTTCCTCAGTTAAAGGATTTGAGCAATTACTATAATTGTAAGAATATTTCTACCCTAGACCATAGATGGGTGGGCCATGCAGCTAATTAACCTATTTTAACCTAACTCTGTGAAAATGGAATATGTGATAGGTTCCTACTGAACTGTTTATCAGAGTCCTGTTGAACTTATCTTTTCACATAACAGAAATAGATTGTAGAACAAAAGATTAAGATGGAAGGGAATGTTTAAAATGGAGTGATTAAGTTAATTGCTCTTTATTCAACCACCTGTAGTTCCTAGAAATGAAGGAGAAGCCATTTATTTTTTATATTTAGTTAGTTATTCAACTCAAGATTGAAAGAGAGAAAAATTTGCCTTAAGTATCATTAATAATAATTTTATCTAAAGTGTAGATGAAAATCAGGGAGGAGGTTTACCTACACATTTCAAATTTCATAGACCTATGTTCTTCAATTGTATATTTTCAATGTACATAATAGCAGAAATAATTGTAGTAGAAATAAGCATCTTCAAACACATTATATTTAGCTATAAACCTAAAGGCCTAAATAATAAAAGAATTCAAAATTTGGTTCCTTTACATGAGAAGATGTAAACTCTCAAAAATAAATCCATGGATTATGTGCTCCATTCAAAAGAGGAGACTGAAAGGCCCAATTAATTTTCTTCTTACTTTTTTTTTCACTAAGCATGCTTTTAGGCAAGACTGTCAAAACATTGTTAGCCAGCATAAACCAGTTGCTACCTATAAGAAGATAAAGATTAATTAATTCAAAAGTTGTCTTTTAGATCCTCTTGATATTTCAAAATCCTCCTGATTAACAAACGAATAAATAACAGGCTTTTCCTAGTTGAGCCTTAGGAATATTTTTGCTTTACATGTTCAAATTTAACAATTTGATTAAAAATAAGATTGTATTAAAATCCAATTTTATTTTCAAAATTAAAGCTCTTTGGTACAACTCAAACCACAAGTTTAAGGAATTTTACAGTCTTATAACTCCTTCTTTAAAAATGTGGCTTAAATTCTGGCTAGTAGCTAAGCTAAATCCTCACTCATTTCCCCAGAGGGATGGGGATGAGAACTGGAATGGCAAAAGAGAGAAGAAAACTTTTGGGTCAAGATAAAGGCAGTTTAATAAGTGGAGAGGGATAAAGGGAAACATAAATTAGGCTATGCAAAAGCAGTCATCACTCACCACCAGAAAATGATGCCCTATCAGTCTCTGAGCAACAGCTACTTTGGCAAAACTCCCCCTTCCCACTTTTACTGCTGAGTGTGTTGTTATGTGGTGTGGAAGATTCTTTTGGACAGTTCAGATCAGCTGTCCCAGCAGTGTCCCCTCCCTGCCTCCCACCCACCCTCAGCCCATGGGTTAGAGGAGCAGAGACATAAAAGAGAGAAGGTGTTGGTGCCATGAAAGCTGGGCTCAGCAAGGGCTACACCACTGGTGTGTTATCAACAGTTTTGCCACTAATCTAAAACACAACACCATAGGGGCACCTATGGAGAAAAATTGCTCCAACCCAGCCAGAGCCAGTACAGGAAAAGAAAAATACAGATGAGAAGAAAACTGTTTAAATAGTCTGTCTGCATAACAAAATATCAATAATTTCAAAATGAACATTTTGTTTGGAAAATTTTAAAAAGTAAGTTACAAAGCTTGTCTGGAATATGGATTAATCCAGGAAAAAAAATCTTTCTAGGTTAAAACTTCCTCTGAATGAACCAGTAATAAGGACAATACTTAATATTTTCCTAAAAACATCTGTCTCTGGTAGCAAAACTCTCACTTGGTAGAATAAGACAGGGACAGAGTGGGGTGTGTTAAAAAGACACTGGTCACTGGAAAGCAAAGCACAGGTGTGAGGGTCAAACATGGCACTGAAAGACTTCCAAAGAAGAGCTGCCAAGAGAAGCTGGCAGTCAGATGAAAGCAAAGCTCCTCAGTGCTGCATCTAGGGCAACTTCCAGCATCCTCACCACGAGCTGTGTAACAGGACAGAGCTTTGTGGACAGCATTGAGTGCGAGGAAGCAGTAACATGCTGGAAGCTGGGCCTGCTGTTCAGAGGGACCTCAGCAGGCTGGGGGAATGGGGGTCAGTCTTCCCCCCGGCATAATTCAGTTAATTGTGCCTTGGAGTAGCAAACTGTGTGGTTGTTGGTAAAGTATGCTTTTTAAATAAGGAAGATAAGATTATGGAACCCCATGCATGTTGTCTGTCAGATCACTTTATTCTTTTTTAATAAGGGCTTTGGGTGCAACAAATAAAGTTTGGGTTACGAGCACTTAAGGGAAGCAGAAGGGCAGCACCTGTCTCTTCTCTCTGGTGCCCAGTGATAGGGCCAAAGGGAATGGCTTCAAGCTGTCAGAGGAAATTCAAGCTGGATATTAGGAAAAGGTTCTTCACCCACAGAGTGGTTGAGCACTGAACAGACTTTCCAGGAAATGGTCATTCCTGAGCTTGCCAGAGCTCAGGAAACATTTGGACAAGGCTCTCAGGCACATGGTGTGATCCTTGGGACTGTTCTGTGCAGGACCAAGAGTCGGACTTTGTACCCTGTCCTTTCCAGTTCACTGTATTCTGTGACTTCTCCTAGAGTTGTGGTAGAGGAGGTTTAAGTTGCGTATTAGAAGTGGTTCTTCATCCAGAGGGTGGTGGTTGGGCACTGGAACATGATCCCCAGGGAAGTGGTCAGAGGCCCAACCCTGATAGAGTTCAAGAAGCATTTGAGCATTTGTACAACACTCTCAGGCACATGCTGTGATTCTTTGGGTATCCAGTGTAGGGGCAAGAGTTGGACTTGACAGTTCTTGAGGGTCCTTTCCAACTCAGCATATTCTATTGAATCTGTGATTCTGTGTTATTCATAAGAAATTGAGAGTGGTGTAGCTGTGGGTCAGGAGGCCCATAAAGGTGTTTGGATTCTCCATTCTTAAAGATTTTTGAAACACAGCTAGACTCAGTCCTGGGCAGGCTCATCTAACTTTGATTTTAGCCACGCTTTGAGCAGAAGATAGGACTGTATGATCTCGAGAGATCTCTTACTATCCATTTTTGGCTGTGATTTAAACTCATCTCAACACTACAGAGGTGAATCTTCCTTCCACATCTTTACTTTGTGTTCACAAGTTTGAAGGTTAAAGTTACTAAATTTGGTTACTAAATGTAGTTACTAACTGGCAGCAATTACTAAAGTGGAACATTCTGTAACATAAATTTAAGTTATCATTTGCTCCTACACACATCCTGACCTCCAGAACAAGATTTTGTCCTTGCTCTTATTTTATCATCTCAGGATTTTTCTGTTCTAGCAAAAATACCCCTTGACATTAAACTACATGAAACCACCTTGGTCCAACATAATTATTACTTTTGTCATTTTTACTTCCCAAGTACTGCAGTGGTTTCACACTCCTACACATTTTTGTAAAAGGTGTTGTTATGGTGATACATTTCACATGCTGCATTTCTTTGTATGTCTATGCTACCACTTGTTTGTGTCCCCTGTGTACTTAAATATGCTCATGAGTGACCAGCTTGAGGTATTTAATCAAGAAACAGTTCAGATATTTTTTGCAGAATCTATTCTGTCACAGCTTGAATTTTCTTATTTCTCTGTGAATTAACTGCCTTGTCATGCGTCTCATTTGGTCTTCTAATTTTGCAGCTTCCTGTACTTCACATTCATTGGGGTGTTGTGTGCTGGTGATGGTTGCCATCTTTGTTTATTGTCCACACCCCACTGCTGCATTACAAGAAGATCTAACTCTTCAAAAGAAGCAGAATAGGCTCAGCCTTTCAAACTGCTTAGCTGACTGAACATTAATATTGCTCAGTGAAACAGGTATCAGCTCAGATTTACAGTCTCCTGTCAGTGGCAGATGGAATGAGAACTCCATTTACAAGTGTGGTTATTTTTAATTTTGTTATTTGTGACTGAGTTTCCAGGCTGATTATTGTTGAGACAAGTAAAGTGCACAAAAGTGTGCAACATCCATTCAGCAGCCCTGAAAGGAGCATATTCTTGAATATTAGAGCGCTGCTACAGTAAATTGCCTCTTTATTTATATAACAGAGCATACAGAGGAGATAACAGCAAAGCTAATGAGACTCTGCATATACATGGTTACATTAGTAATGAGAAACTAATTAACTCTGCTCCCTAATGAAATTAAATTCATGCTGTAAAAGACTTTTACAATAAAGTCAATACAAATTCAAAGTATATCAGTTTCTAACTCCTTCATTATGGCAGGGTGACATAAACAATATCATGATTTTATATTGGCATGGGACACTAAGCACTGTTGGTAGGCTGAGCTTGTTCCAGTTTCCACAAAAAACCCCAATAGCTTCCTTTCTTCATTCCTCCCTTTCCTGCACACATCCAGACTGGTAAATCAGTGAACTATTATTTCTCAGTTTCTAAGTTAATTTTTGAAAAAAACCCTTGATACATAAGTCTGCCCATGTAAATTCATTAAAAGCAATATAAGCTCAAATTGTAAGCTTAAATTTTCTTCCCAACTGGTGAGCTGAATTCTTAGCAAACTTCACAAAGCATATTCCCACTGACAGGTCCTACAAATTATCATCTGCCTGATACTCACTGAGCATCTCTTCTTAATATGCTGTTTGGATACTCTGCTAGTTCTTTCCTTCTACAGTATCCTGGTTTTCCATGCTCAAAGCTGAGCTGAGACCACAAATACTTTAGTTCTTCCATTACCTGTGTAATGAATTATGTTCCATCATGATCCTGCAACATGAAAGGGTCTTGAAAAGGGAGTGCGATGTCAAGAAGCTGTAGAACCAGCTCAGCTGCTTTTTTTGTTGCTGTTGTTGTAAGTGGATGGAAAACACAAAATTTGGTGATGCACGCCTTGTGCATCATTAGCCACTTCAAGCTGCCCAGACACATGGACAGTCAATTTACCCCGTGCTAGGTTCTCCTCATTCAGAACAGACCAGTCAGGAAACCATTCCAAGTAGTGCCTTCTCTTTTCTTGGCAAACTACACAGAAGGATTTGAAGTGCTCAACAACATCTCTGGTGATGTTTGCATACTTAGACAACAAGTGTTTCATGGCACAGTTGTGGCCACCGTGGCCATATGTGCTTTTATGATTAAATTGTATGTATTCTTGATGCTCACATAAAAGAGACTCCTGTTTGCCTGCTCTCAATCAACTTCTCAGTGTGTCCACATGTACAATTTCATATCTGAAATGAGGGCAAATAGTCAGCAGTTTATTAGAAATAATTCCGTGGATGTAAATGGGGAAAGCATTGATATATACATTTAGATTTAAAAAAAAAACAGAGAGTGTGTTCTCTGTACTTACTTTCTAAGCAGATAGTGTTCATGGCTCAACATTGACTTGGGATTCTGTTCTTTCTTGTCTTTATTCTAGCAATAGTTGAACAATACTCTCTCTTTGGAATCATGTACGTGGAGCATTTCTTATTCTTTTTGAACAGTTGTTCTCTAAATTTAAGTTGAAAGTCCTGCGGCAACTCCAGGAATGATTACTCAGCAATTAGGGAGAAATCTGATTCAGCTCCCTCTGTTTATGTTCAACTGCTCCTGCACCAATTTCTGATATACATTACAGATATTGTACGTACATATATTTCACATATTGTGAAACCAAACATTTTGCAAAATGAATAAAATTTTCAATCATTTCTTGAAATGACTTCCAGGTATTTTGCAAAATGACAGAAAATAGTAGGCATGTGTTATGCAAAATATCCTTTTTGGACTTGTTGGTTTAAAAGATAACAGAAAGAGCTCTTTTCATTTTATTTCCCAGACTGTTTAATATCCCACAGTATATTTCAGACCACACTATATATTGCATTTTCTAAAATAAAGACTCTTTGGAGGTCAACTTTGTAAAATGTACAGCTGTTTTTAATTTTTCTGTTCAAATGGACAGATATTTGACCTGACCTTCCCTACTAGAACAGTAGTGGTAAATGGTGACATTTTGAGAAATGCTGGAAATCATTAGGTATTTCAGGTAATGGCCAAGAAAGGGATGTGGTCCAGGGGTGTAATAAAGTGACCATTATTTTCTGAAATATCTAAACCCAGTCATATTATGAAGCTGAAACCATCATTTCATGAAAGAACAGCAAATTTCCAATCTTTTTTCTTTTTTAATAACCACTTATACAGATTCATGATATTATATACAGATTATCTGCTGTTCAGGTTTAAACTTCTGAAGTTCAGTGTAAAGACAGTTTTATTCTTGCAAGCTGAATTTAACTTACCTACTGCTTTTCCCTATGTGAAACTTTGTGACTTTATTTCTAGTATACAGACACATTTCATGTCCTGAGAGGATTCTCATTCAGCTGCTCCTTCTGTAGCAGAGGACAGGGACAGTGGTCTGTCTCCATGTATGTGGAATTTGCATCCATTTGTGTTTCTCTGCAGGCAGCCTACAGACAGACGAGACTCTCTCTCCAAGGGTATGTTGAAGGTTGTCTGTCATGTTTTCCCATTAATGCAGACACAGTCTGCCCTTGGGGAAAAATTCTCACATTTTTGCAGTTATTTTATTAGTGAAGTCTCTGTGAAATCTTGCTCCACTGAGGAAAAGTACTGGGAATTCAAAGTCCTATGTGCAATTCTTACATGTCATTAGAAATCATGTGCCACCACTCCATTAGGGTATGCCTCTCCACTCAACTTTTGGCTGGTTGTTGTGTTTCTCCATGCTGCAGAACTCTAAAGCAGATCAGGGGCTATGAGCTCTTTTCCATGAGTCCTTCCCTTAGTGTGTGTTCCCTGTTGAGCACAAGTCAGGGTCATGTTTCTTACAGGTTCAGAGGAAGCATTTGAGGATGCTACCAAATTTCTCTGTCAACGTCTCTCTTGCCTCTGTTGTCAGCACTGGGCATGTGTCCCCTCCTAACTATGACCCTGCTATGGGTGGGATTGCCTCTGGATTTGGTAACTGAGCCCCCAGCTGGTTGTGCACTACCCTTCCCAGCTATGGGACTGGCACCATTTCCATTAGAAAGACCTGAGTCATGTGACCCTACTTGTCTGAAGTTCAACAAATGCTAACACAGGGTCCTGCACCTGGGGAAAAACAACACTGTGTACCAGCACGGCCTGGGAGTCAACCTGGAAAGCAGCTCTGCAGAAAAGGACCTGGAGGTCCTGGGTGTCCATGAGGCTGCAGTGTCCTTGTGGCCAAGACATATAGTGGTATCCTGGGGTGTATTAGGAAGAGCTCTGCCAACAGGTCAAGGGAGGTGATCCTGCCCCCCTACTCAGCCCTGGTTAGGCCACACCTGGAGTGCTGTGTCCAATTCTGGGTTCTTTGGTAGAGGGGAGACATGGAGCTCCTGGAGCAGGTCCAGTGAAGGGCTACAAGAGCACCTCTACAGCTCTGCTAGAGCCTCTCCCTTATGAGGCCAGGCTGAGAGAGCTGGGCCTGTTCAGCCTGTGATATCTGAAAGGGGCCCTCATCAACGTCTATCAATATCTGAAGGGAGGGTGCCAGCAGGATGGAACCAGACTCTTAGTGGTGCCAAGGACTAGGACACAAGGCAATGGGCAGAAACAGGTGCACAGGAAATTCAATCTGAATATGAAGAGGAATTTCTTTACTGTGCTGTGACTGTACACTGCAACAGATCACCCAGAGAGGCTGTGGAGTCTATCTTACTGGAGATATCAAGAACCATCTAGATGCAATCCTGTGTTATGTCCTCTAGGATGACTCTGCTTGAGTAGGGAGGTTGGATCAGATGACCCACTGTGGGCCTTTCCTACCTTACCCAGTGTTTGATTTTGTGATTCTGAGCCCCAGTTACACGTGAATGACACAAAATTCCTTGAAGGCACAGATGTCAGAGCTGATGAGCAAAACCAGCCTGACATTCCCAAACTGGAGGCATTACTGGGAAAGAGGGAAGTTATTGGTTGAGGGTGAAAGCAGCCAGCTGGCATGTCTGCTGCCTCACCAGAGAGAAGAGAACAATATATTACTTACAGTTAGCCTCCAGGAAATGGACACTGCATATTATCTTTATTGATTTTTCTCTATTCAACCAAAATTTTGGTTTATTAAGCAGCTGTTTGCAAGTGAGGAGAATTACTTCACTGAGTGTCAGAAAGTTTAGTTTGATTTTCTGAAATTTTTGTCTGGAAAGTCAAGCTAGTGTTTTATTAATGACTCCTTGACTTTTGAAACTAGCCCTTGCTTCCAATCAAGTTCTAGCCATAGGCTGTACTTACAGGGAAAATGCACGCCAAGTCCTATTTCTCTGAAAACAGCAGAAACGGGTGACTTTATGGGTCAGAAATGTCCAATTCTGCAACTCTGCTGAGGCTGTTGTTCAGGAACTGCTGTCTCTGCTGCCTTCAGGGTTGTTCATGGCCATCTCTCTCTATCCCTGGAAAAAGCATCGCGTGCCTGAAACCCCCCAAGCCCCTTTCTTGGCCTGCATCTGTGGAAGCACCTTCTTCCTCAACCAGTACTTTTAGTCTAAGGCACCCTGGTTATTGGGAATACATGGAAATAGAAATGTCAAGGGACATAGCCTTTGGAAAACTGCCTGGAGAGAAAAGATCTGTATCCTAAGGGGAATTAGATAAGTAGTATTACAGTCTGATAAAAGCCTCAAATCAGGATTGCTGCAAAATGCAGTCTTGCTATATTTTTCCTTGCCTTGACTTGATTTTCCATCATTCTCTGGTGAGCTAGAGAGAGAACTGATGCAGCTGAAAGATATTCAGCAGGCAAATTGTAGCCAAGAGCAATGCAGGAGTGGGAACAAGGAGTGGCTGAGGGCAAGTTTGCTTCCATCAGTCAGAGTGCCACTTTTTAGCAACTTTAAGGATTAACTAAATATTATTAATAATTAACTATTGGTATTGATTAATTATTAATTATTACTTTAATAATTAAATATTAATAATTAAATAAATAACCTGAGATGAAGGCCAGAGATGCAGTCATCTTACCTTGTTGCTGTGTGGCAGAAGTATGCTGATACTCTTCTCTCTTTTTCTCATTCCCTATTCTTCAGATCCTATCCTCTTTATGTCCTTCTATAATAGTGTGTTCATGTTCATGGTTGTTTCCTAGACTAGTGCTATCCTCTGTCATCCAATCAAAAAAAAAAGGGTCTCTTTCAGGACTGTGGTGCCTCTGACCAAGCACATGATGGTAACTGGAAATTCCTCTTCTATAGTGGTCAATTCCTGCAGAGTTAAGAGAGTTCATCCTCTCAGGGCAGGGGAAGGCTTTCTCTGCCAGACACTGACTCTCACAAGGCAAGACAACTGGTAGACAAAGTTTGCATAAACAGTCCCATGAAAAGCATGACTTGGCACTGGATAACATCACCAACTTAAATCATGGAATTATTGGGCCCCCTAATTTGCTCATTATCATGCTGAGTTAGTATTAACATCATTGCCATCAATTTTATTCAGGGAAAAAAGCCACCACTATTTTTTGTGATGCTACGGTGCAGGCTACTGTGAAAGTGTGCATTTTTACAAGAATTAAATTAGTTGTGATTTTTACACATGAACAAGATTAGTTGGGCTGTATAGTTGGGAGGTACTGTTTGTAAAATCATGTTTTATGTTTCATTCCAAATTCAGATATAAAATGCTTTTAATTTATGTGCATTTTTGTCGGAGGGAGTTTACTTTTTCAGCACGTAGTCATTTTGTTTGTTCATAACTTTATTATAGTAGAAGGGTTATAATATAATGTTACAAAGCTATGCAGTGCCAACAGAATGCATGCAAGGCATTTTCTTTAACCAACCACATTGGTATGGGCGGAAATAAAAATGTTATGCCAATTTTCATCCTCCCTGCCTCAAGGACAATGTGATTTGTTTGTGTAGCTTTAAAACAAATCTGTATCAAAGCAGTTTATTGCTTTCTTAAGGACACACAGTTAACTAGTAGGGAATTACACATGCAAGTTGACTCCTTCCATGTTTTGAAAGTCTCTGTAGTTCCCCAGCTACTGTTGGATCTAGCTGGTAGTTGTCATTCTTTTCACAGTGATATTTTGGGAACAAACACCTTCTTGGACAGATTTTTCTCAGATACACATACACTGCAAGCTCTCACATTTCTTTCTTATTAGATGTGGTCCAGGCTGGTTGCTAAGGGTGAGCCACAAGAGCTGCCCAACACCTCACCTGTGTTACGAACTTCAGTGATTTTCACCTTTTGGTGTTGTATAGCATGACTCATAATCTGACTTGAAAATACGTTTTTATGATCAAACATTCTGGTAGATATAAAAGATCGAGAAGCAAGAAGGAAGAAAGACAAGGTAGAAAGACTAGAGAAGAGATGGGATCCCATAAAGTCACCATCTTGGTGAGACCAAAAGCAGTGAGCATAGCAATGAGATTGCACAGGTGTAACAAGATCAACCAATTGTTATTTTTTTGCTATCTGATGTGTAAGAGATGTTGAAGGTGAAGCAGAAAGGAATGGAAAGATTCTCAAGTGTGAAAAGGTGGATTTCAACATCATGAGGAGAGAAACTAATGGAAATTGATCAGCTGATAACCTCTAATTAGTTAAATGGTTCAATTATTATCCCACTAACTCTAGATGAAAAAATATGACCTTATGCAGATGGCAAGAAAAAGAAAGATATATTAGCCATTGATGTCTTAGAGGAGTTGGAGATTTATATTCCTTTTTGGGGATAGGTTTAAAGCAGCTGAGCTATGAAAGCCTCAATCACAGAAATATTTTACCGAATTTTTCACCTTTTTTAGTGGAATTTATTTCTGTCTTCAGAACAGCAACTGACAATGCCTCACTGAGATATAATATGCTTTTTCCAACACTAGGTCTATTAGGTTTTTCCATCCCTCCAATCCAAGCAATAATATTTTCATTCCTTCTACCAGTACACGGTACAAAATTTATAGAATTGCTTTCAAGCTAAAGATACTGTAACCTCTTATAAACTTCATAAATGCACAAAATCAACATAAGAAAAAAAAATAAGCATTGTTACCTTGGATACCTAAAATATTTGTCTTTTGGAGAGAAGACAAATGCTGTCTGAATGATCTAAAAAATTTGCCCTGACTGTAAAATATTATTTTTTAATCAAACAATTATTTTGTGAATAATAATACAAGCTTTTGTTTGAACTTGCAATGGCCACTTCAGTAACAGTGTATAATTTTTTTAGACATATTTTCATAGTGTGAGAAAGATAACAAAATTATTTTCTGCTGCAGTGATACCATTTCAAAAGGTGATTTTGAAAAAATATTTTAAAAATAGTTATCACTGGTTTAGTTTTAAATAGCTGGTTTAATTTTTCAATTTACTTAGAAAGTTATGCTTCTCTTAACAGTAAAGAAACAAACCTACTCAGGAAGAAAAATATCTTCCCTGATATTTTATGAGAGTTTGAGGGAAATAAATAAGATATGTATGGGAAAATGATATAGATTTTTGAGTTTCAAAAGTCTATACCTTAGTCCATAAAAACCAGCTTCTTTATTTGTGTTTCTGCATTGCAATTTTCAAGTCTCCTCCTAGTGCCTTTGACCCACAAATCTTGATGTAAAAACAGCAAGAAAGAGGAGCTCACAACCTTTATTCCCTCTTCTCCAGGTCCATCCGCAACTCACTGGGTAGCACCATGAGGAAATTGTTGAGGTCACCTTCCTGTTTACCAGCTGAGACCCTGGAGGCAGTTTGTTCCATTACTTCAGGAAGTCTATGTGCAAAGCCTTGTGTGAGTGTGTTGTACTGACTCCGGAGCACGCCCTCACTTGATGAGGAGGGAATTTACCCTGTCTGTTCATCACTGTCCTATCCCAGATCCTGTACACGCTGCAGGAGGCTGATGCTAGCAGCAAGGAAGCCTCCTGTGGAGCATCCCTACATTTTGCTTGAAGAAGCTGCTTCCACTCAGCATGAGTGACAGCAGGTCCAGACAGCTCAGGGCAGTCAGGCTCAAAAAAACCTCATTGTAGCTTTCTAACTGTTCAAAATCACTCACATGCTGTATGTAGTAGGCCCTGAACAGGTGATAAGGAAGGAACCAAATTATGATGACCCAGATGAAAATCAAGTTTTTCACCTGGGCCCAGAATTCTTGGTGTGAACAGAGGGAGTTAGAAAATTTTCTCGCCACTTTTACCAGGATAAAAATCTGCAAGCCCAAGAGGACACAAGAAATGAGGGCAACACCTACAATTACGGTGTAGTTCAGGGCTTTCACACTCTCGTGCTGTAGTTCTTTGTGGAACTTGAAGCATGTTGTATTGCTGTACAAGCCTGAGCGTCCGTACTCGAAGTAGAAGAGCGGCACCCCAAAGACCATGACGAAGACCCACACGGCAGCGCTTGCCGCAATGGCATGCAGCTTCCTGTAAAACTCCACCTTGTCCTTCCACTGAAAGAAGATGAGCCACCGGATCACCAGCGTGATCACATAAAATATGAAGGTCAGGTACATGTGGATGTGCACCATGGCGCTCACCATTTTGCAAAAGGGCATATCAAATACCCACTTCTTTTTGACATAATAGTGGAGGCGGAAGGGCACCGTGAGGAGGAGGAGGATGTGCACAACGACCAGGTTAATGATGGCAGTCGTGGTCACAGAGAGAGTGTTCATCTTGAGCAGCACAAAGGACATCGTGATGGACCCAATTCCACCTCCAGCAAAGGCAACCGAGTAGACTGTCACCAGTATGGCACTCATGGTGCTGGTGTGAACAAAAGCAGAAGAGGAGTCACTGCTGTTCCTGCTCCCTTCAGTCATGTTCCTGAAATCTTCCTGGTGCATATTCTGGAAATGAAAGAGTACAGGAAGACTAAGATAAGGTAGGAATGAGAGGGCTTACCTAAAAAGTCAGAAGGGCTTCCCACCTGGCTCTTGCTCAAAGAATAATCCTGAAATCTCACAGATGGCATCAGTAGCTGTAACCTGTAGTCTTATCCAAACATCCTTCAGCCTAGGGGAAAATGGATGAGAAGGTTGGGCAGAGAACTGCTCTAGTCCTTAAGACATTTACAGCCATACTCCTAAAAACAAGCACGAATCAATAATATATGGGGAGAAATGATTCTTATAGAAATTACATCATTGTGGTGGGTTTTTGCTGTATTATTTTTTCTCCTCTCTTCTGTGCATCTGTATGCTTTTAGAGTGAAGATCAGAGATATTGTTTTAATTTTGCTACTCATTCATCAATTTGTTTATTTGCAACACAAATCTGTCCTTCCCAGGGCCAGATAACAACCATATGTTGTTCCATCTAAGATACAAATTTTGTTTGTTATTGAAGCTGAATTTTGAACACATTACAGTCAACTTCTATGTGGACAGCTTCTCTGAGCAAGGGATTAAACACCATGGATACCCAGACTCCATGGAAATCCTGCTTACATCCTGCCAGGCCAAGAAGCGTGGGCAGTACTGAGTACTGGTTCTCAGGGCCATTTCATATCTTACATGCAGTAGCTGGGTGTTCTGAAATGGGCTGCTAGAAAATGTTAGGAAAGGACATGCTGGGTGAATGTAAATCATCCTGTCTGACCCAACCAGAAGTTAGATGCACGTTAATAGCAAGTTTAAAAAGTTTGCTATACATTTTTTAATATATTACTGTCTAAAAGATAGGTTAAAAATAATTCTTAAAAATCTAAATGCAGCTCCTGTTAGGATTTTAAGTACTACAAGATCATATAGGAGGGGAAGAGTTCAGGTCGAGTGTTATTCTGACTCATATTTGGATCTGTAAAAATGTCCAGCGGATGTTCATATTACAGTTACAGAAAAGAAGCAGGGAAAACAGAACAGTGTTGGGCTCTTTATTATCACAGTTATACCACTTCTGCTACCTGAACTGTAATTTAAAACTGGCTCTGATAAGTCATCCTTTCTACCAGTGAATCCTACAACCAAAGAAGGAGTTTTCTCCCAAGTTTTTGTGATTTTTCATTTAATACTCAAATGCTTTTCACTTCAGAAAGTAGTTCCTCAAGCTGTTTGTATGAGTGGTGTTTCAGCTTTATTTTCATTTTTTTAGGTAACAAAAAATGCCAGAAGCTGGTAGAGGAAAAAGATTTTTAGCAGTCCACTCATTTTATGGAAAAGAGGAAATGCCTATAGAAGTTTTATAAACTGGCTTTGCTCATAGTGGGGAATGAGTATCTGCTATACACCTCAGGTGTTTTGTGTTGTTTCTTAGACTTATTTCTAAGCAGTTACACTCACAGTAATCAAGATCTCTTAATACATTGAAAGTTATTCTCTAGGTATCCCAATGCATCTAAGACTCCAGATATCTTATTATAATCAGTAAAAATATAAGTGCCACATCTCAAACAGATGTGTTGGTTGCTGGCATAATTGACCTTTTGTGTTTGATCTTGAATTTCAGAGTTATGTGGACAATTAATTCCAGTACATTAGGAGAATTACAATGGGTTGCAGTGAAGGAGTTTTTTATCAAAGTCACTGCAGATTGTCACACTGCAGCTCTTGCATCAGAAATGGTGCAAGTTCCTCCCAGCTCTGTTCTTGTTTCTGAAACACTTTGTTTCATCCTCACAACCATGCAAGGCAGAAGGGGTTAGCAAGAGCTCTTTGTCAGTTTCTCCAAGTTGTTAAACTTCAGTTTGAAAAGATGTCTCTAAAAAGAGGCATTATCGCACGGTTTTGATATAAAATGCATATTTAAAGTTTAAAACTTTAAAAAGTGTCACAGGGGAAAGGCAGCACACTGGGAATGTGGTTTTGTGTGAGCAGACCTAGCAGCAGGGTTGCACTTGGAGAGGAAGAACCTCTTCTTGTCACCCTTCACAGGCCAGCAGTGAAACTTGAACTGAAGGCAGTAAGAAGAGATAGGCAGAAACCAGATAACTGATATTTTCCTCAGACATTCCAGTGAAGGGGGCAGCAAGAGACCTATTTCTGTCTGCAAATAGGCAACTGAGTCACTGAAATGCAGGTTTCTGCAGAATTCTGCAGTTATTGTTAAAACCCTGCATAGTAAGATTCTGCAGGATATATAATTTTAATTAATCTTCCAAAGAAAAAGCTACTAGCAGCTGTGATAAGAGATTATCAGCTCCCCAGTAGTACAGGCACCCCACTGAAATATCATTGCGTGATGAACACAGAGTGTAACATAACACAGAGCATGTTTCACAGAGGAAATACTGCTTTCTAATGAAATGAGGTTTCCTATTGTACTGACACTCACAAAGCTATAACCTACTGACCTGAAATGCAACTTACAAGTCCTTTTGCCAGAATTAACAGGAGGCACGTGGAAAAAGAATTAATGTGGACCTCACAAGACACAGCTGTTCTTGTTTCTCTGTCTTCCCACCCCCTCTAGCAACTGCCAGTCCAGTGATATTGCTCAAGTCTTGGAGCCAGGTTTGCTCTTCCTCTCTGCTAATTCTCTCCTGACTTGGCTGAACTTCTGCCGGACATGAGCCTTGAGCAGCCACAAGGCAGTAGTGGGCATCACTTAATTTGGATGCCACAGCAGCTGCTGGTGCCAAGGGCTGGGGGACAATTGCAAAAATAGCTGGTTTAGTCTGACAAAGGAGGTAGGTTGCCAACAGACCAGAGGCTAGTTTCTTTCAGAAATAAGATCAGCAAGAAGATTCTTGTGCATTCAAGGTTTGTCAGTTGTCAGTGTGGATAATGCCATCACACTCATTTCATGTGACTGTGCAGCACAGTCTGCGAGTCTTCCCAGGACTGCTCTCTTCTCAAAAAGTTGCAATTCTCAGTCTCCCTGTGTGTTCAAGGCCAGGTTGGATGGGGATTTGAGCAACCTGGTCTAGTGGAACATGTTCCTTCCCAGAGCAGGGCTGCTGGAACTAGATGATCTTGAAGGCCTCCTTCATCGCAAATCATTGTGTGATTCTATGATTTAAGAAAGCAATTTTGATCTCTGACAAGATTTTCCAGGTAAGAAATGTTCATTTCAACCTTCAGGAACTTGTTCCTCTTTTATCTTACTGTTATCTATCTTTCTATTTTAAAAAAAAGTAAGAAAGAAAAAAAGATTAACCGTACTTCTGGACAGAAGTTGTACAATCTCAGCTTCCAGGCATTTTATGTGCTTCTGCCTCTGTCTTCAGATTTAAAAACCTCTTGTCAAATTTTAACTTCCCCTATAGATACCTAGTATGAGACAGAAGAGGCTTACTCTCCCTTGATCCCAGACATACCTGTGGCACCTCAGTGAATGCCATTACACTTGTACTTGGTTCTTAGATGAACAGCTTCACATTTGGCAGGGTAAAATGGTTATTCTGGTTTGTGCCTGATTTAGCAATCCAGATCAGCCTGTCACTGGCTTGTTCCCTTCATTGCATGCTATTTTCCCAACGAAGTCCATGAGTCACCATTATGTTACATCAACATTATGTCAACTTATTAAAAAAACACCTCATTTGTCAGAAATGATGACACTCTTACAATCTCTGTCAAACAGTGAGCTCTACTCTATATAGCAAGTGTTTGCAAAATTTATCCCCCCATACACGTCTGCTGAGAGACTGGCAGGCTTCACACAGATTTTCATGTGTTCTGACAGTTGGGTTCTGCAAAAGAAGCATTTGCTGTCTGCATGCACCCAACTGAGAAGTTTCATTTGAATTTGGAGGAAAAAAAAGTTCAACTCAAATGAAAGATTTCTATTTCTGACAGGCTTAATAAATTGAAAAATGAGTTTGTCAGAACTGACATTCCTGCACTAAACTAGACGAGGTTGGAGGAAGTGTAAAATACAAATAATTTTTAAGAAAAGTCTGTTTAAAATCTGCATTTGTTTCACAGAATCCTCATTTAGTCTCAAAGATGTCTTCTGTTGAGGGCATTCTAATTGCAATTCATTTTGTTCTAATTCCATGCTGTGTTATGGTAATGTAGGCTATGCCACTAGAATAATTGCAGAATTTCTTTCGTTTCAAAATATTCACACACACCTGAACTTTGAAGTATAAAAACCTACTTAATGGAAAACACTAAAAATAAAATAATATTAAATATCAAGCACGTTTCTACATTTAGACATTGGCTATTTTCAAACAACTTTTCATGATTCCCCTAACTTATTTGGTAGCTCAACAGCTCATGTCTTGCAGGCTGTATCAACATTATACTGATATTTTGTCGTTTCAATTCAGTCCACTGAAAAACAAATGGAACAGAAAACCATGTTGAGTTAGTCCTCTTTCATTTGAGATTGTCACTATTTTTATGCAAAAAAATGGAAACCATGAAGTGTTCCTAAAAGGATTATTTACCTCCTTTGCTGTATCTTAACAGAGAGCTTAGCTTGTCCTTACAGAGACTGGGTGATATCAAGCACGCACAAAAGATGCATGAAAACAAAATGCACTGCCTCCCAGTTTTAGAAGACAGTGTAAAACTACAGGGTAGCAATATGGAAAAGACTGAAGCAATGCTGTCCCTTACTAGGAAATTACCAAACACAATGAGAAAACATTTGTGCAGAAAATGGGTTCAAAATAAAACAAATAGATCACTGAATGCTTTCCCCCCCTAAACTTGCAAACATTCTTTCAAAAACTTTGCAAATCAAGGCTTTTTTTTAATTATTATTCTGTGTATACTTACGGATTAGACTTTCTCTTCACTCTTCAAGTGTTATTTGGATCTTCATTCTGTGTAAGCTCTAAGAAGAAAAAGCAAAAGACTGATACTTTTTAAGAGTCATTGCCTTACTTCCTTCTTTGAGCGTATGACAAAACAATAACCTTGAGGCTGCGCTGTGTGAGGGTAGGGCTGCCCGTGGGCACACAACCTTGGGAAGATTTTTAGTTGCATCACAGCATCTCTTACCTTGCAGCTGCTTCTTAGCCATTAGAGGTCTTCAAAACCTCACATTACAGACCTTTATACTACTGCCTAAAATGATAAACGATACACAAAGAAGTGAGCCTCACAGTTGACAAAGATGTGTTTGGGAGGGTTGTTCCCCAGAGTGGAGGGGATGATTTGAAAGTATGTTTTGAGAAAACAGGGCAGAACAAGAGAAAAATATGATCTAGATTGTAACTGACTAAGTGTGGGTTTGGTTGTGGTCAGAGACACCAAAGTGTAAGAGATGAAATAAAGCTACTCTACAGCCCAGCACCATTTCTCAGCTCTGCTTTCTGCCAAGAGTTTAGCTCAGTGTCTGGACCCAGGACATGGTGCCATCACTACAGCTGCACAGTGCTAGCAGAGGGGATCTAATTAAAAAGTGATTAGCCATGCCAGTGTCAAAGGCTCATTGAGCAATGATGGTTGCTGTGAGTTGTGTGGTAAAAGATGTCTTACTGTGGGACTGAGTCTCTGTAAGGAGTCTGTGCAAGGTCAGTTTTGACCTCCTGCTGGCTTAGCATGTTTCTGGCAGAACACATGGTTATATTTGAGTATCCTGGCTTTGAAAGCAACAGTATAGACATACAACTTTTAAATGTAATCTTGCATGAGAATGTTTTGACTGACTGCATCCTGTTGCTTCACATTTGGTTAAAAAAGCACAAGGGAAGTCCTGCTCTGTGCTACCTCAAAACAGATTGGTGTGTGATGGAAGTTGTCTTTTTGCATTTTGCAATTTTAACAGTGGCTGACAGCTAAATACCTGTTTAGTTAATATTAAAAAGTTTAATATGCTTAGCTCTTCTCTAGTACTTTTCTGCAAGCTGGTCTCAAAGCTCCATTGAAAGTCATACAGATAAAAAGCTGAAAACTCTATGGCAAAGTCAGAACTAAAGCTAAGATATCCTAGAATCAAGCCTTGTGTCTTCTCAAATTAGTAATTTTGTCTTGGCTTCTTCTATGTCTTGTTATAGAAAGAATACATTCCAGTGTAAATAAAGCTAAGGTACCTTTAAAACTTTCAGGTAGCATCTGCATGTGGGTTTTCAAATTATACAATATTTTTGATACATAAAATAAATTAACACATAGTTTAACATAAGTTAAAACTTAAGTAATGTTTTAATGCTCTATATTGATACATATTTTTCATGCAATATAATAATCACATAACATACAAGTTATATAATTTTGTTGATCAATAAAAATGTTGTTTTCTCAAGCACTCAAAACAAATAAGAGTTTTTCAGGTTGACTTTCTTCCACATCTTTGTACTTGGCAAATCTTCAATCCTTTAATCCAGGATTAAACCAAATAATGAAATACCATAGTATGATCTGGGACAGACACCCTTATTGCCTTTGTTGGTCTCTAATTTGTAGTTAGCATCAAGACCTAGATAGGTATATATTGCTTAACATACATCATTTAAACTAATTTTCCCTGCTAAATTGATGCAATTTTGCCAGTGATTTGCCAACAGCGTGTATAATGGATTCCAGACTGGTATGTTTAGATTTTGAGTTGTAATGTACGGAGCTGGTGGCAGAATTTCATTATTTTAGATCAACATTGGTTTTAAACACGGATACTAGAAATGCATGTATTTGACAAGTTTTGACTAATGCTGGTAGTTTTAGCAATACCCTAAAAATCGAGAAGTGTGATAGAGTGTTTTCATAATACTGTTGCATCATGTGGATTGATCCATCACCTAGTTTGAGTTTGCATTACAGCAACAGTTTCAAGGGGCAGGGTTTAATACTGGATGAGAGTTTGGGCCAGATTTCAAGGACTGCTTGTCCTGAGGCTGACTAGCATCAAGGTACCTCTACTCTGGATTGTGAGAAGTCCTTGAGGAAAGAGAACCATGCCCTATATGCTGAGGCATAATACATGCTGTTAGTGACTTTTCAGCTGTTCCAAACTTAGAGTTGTACACAGAATAACCGTAGCAACACAGGTGTTTTGTTTGTCTACATTTATTTTGCCAGGACTCAAGGATTTGGAGCATTAATTCAGAAGTGGACTACAGAGGGTGGCAGGAGCTATGCAAGCATGGTGGTTGGGTGTTCTAGAAAAATATTCTCTTCCTTCACTTGTTTAAGTGGCAGAAAGCAAAAAATAAGACCCACCTGAACACCTTAAATTGACTGTAGGTAACCTGGCTATTAGTTGGTTGTGGGTAAAGCTTGAGTGATGGTCCTGACAACACTGAACTGATGTGGATTACATAGAATCAGGGAGGACATAATTCATAATAATTTGTACTCCTGACAAAAAGCCCACTTTTTGATCTGCTCAGAGTCCCTCCCAGTGGCAGCTGTGGGCCTGGGGCTAGTATGTAAGACTGGCTGATCAGTTATTAAGTTGCAATTGTGACAGGTTATTTGCAGTTTATTATTAAGTAGAAGATCAGCTGCTAATAAGAAGAACTGAAAGGCAGTATGTAATTAGAGTATCTTGTAACTATTACCAACAAAATCCTATTTTTGACTCATATTTCTGATGTGCTTTACTATTTCAAGTACCTGAATAGAAAAATATTAATCACCTACAAATGAAAAACATTCGGTATCAGTATCAGCCAAAAAACATTTTATAGATAATAGGTTTCTTAAAATGTCTCTCTCTGGGTTCTGGATCAGTTCTGATTTGTGGCTGTCACCCAGGCAGTGCAAGGTGTCCTATGCAAAATACTGCCTGTGACACATCTGAAAGAACATTTTGGAAAAATACAGGGAGTAAAATGTGACTTGAAATTCCTTGTTTCACACACCTTAGCATAGCACAGCCATAAATTTAAGCTCCTCTGAAAAGTGGAAAAGCATCTGGTGGCCTCCTCCTAGATTTTTACCTGATTTAGGGGAGAAAATACCCACTTTGCGAGTTATTATCCCTGGGCATTATGAGTCAAATTTTCTTAAATGTACCTGGGGAAAAGTGGTATGGAGAAAGTCTGTTTCCCCTTCAGCTTATCTCACTACCTTTCCCTCCTACAGAAATGTCAAAATTGCACAATGTTGAAGTATAGCACATCAATAAAACCTCCTCAAATTTCTGTGGTCTTACCAGAATCCAGATCTTTCAGAAAAGTACTGAAAACAAACCAAAACTTCACATCAAAATCTGAAGTATTTCTTCTTTGATAGTGTGGGAAGGATCTCAGATCTAGAAACCAACTATTCTAATACTAGTAAACACTAGCAATTTGCCCAGCTTTCACCATACCTTCTCTTTTCTATTGGACTCTGCTTTGGCCTTGGTGTTTGTCACCGAGGGCAGGAGGAGGAATCAGAGCTGCAGACAAAAAGCCTAAATGGACTTTTTGAGAAGCTGTTTTACTTATATTTATCAACTACACACTTCTAACAGTCGATCACCAACTTTATTATTACCTTTTTTTGGAAGGATTTTATTAGTTCATGTCTGTTGCAAGCCAGTAAGTTTTTCAGGGGATGTGCCTTTCATCAGGAATCCAGCACAGCAATTCACTCATTATGGGAGCTTGTTCTCACCAGGGTGAAAAAAAGAATGGAAGGAGGAGCTGATTGACAAGGAGATGTATTACTCCTACCCTAAAGATGACATTAGACTGCAGAGAAAGAAATCATATATGCAGCACCATGCTGATTCTATAAGCATATATGCCTCTCCGAGAAGAAAAAATCCTTCCCTTCATCTTGAAAAGACAGCACTCATCCTAAAATATTTTTGAACTTGGTACTAACCTCACTAATTGCCTGCTGGGTTAGGCAGCATGCTGTAAGGAAGAATATATTTCTAAAAAGAATTTCAGCACAAGTCTATTGCTACTCATCCTCAAAATGTGTACTGCAACTACTAATACTGTTTTATTCCCAGATTGTTTATTTCATCTGATTTCTAACTGCAGAGGTAATGCAAACTCTGTCATCAGGTGCATGGAAAAAATAATTTTACCAAAGATCACTTTCATGCTGACTATACACATACAGATATTTATGAAACTTCTTATGCTAAAATTTGTTGTCTGAGGAACAAACCTCCCTGCAGTAGTCTAAGCTCCTACTGCCTCAGAGCAGTAGAGAAAGCAAAGCATGCTGTCAACACTGATTGATAATGAAGATGATTTCCTACCTTAGCATAAACACAATTAAATACATCACATTTCTGCTACAGTTGGGATAGAGAGGAATTCAGGTTCCTCCTGTCATTTCAGAAAAGAGGAATTTACTGCAAGGAAAATCTTCCACACTGCATTCCCAAAGCATGCTGATTTGCAAGAGCCTTACCTTCATCAGCACAGCTACACTCTATATTAGAGTGAGGTGCTGTGTGCACACAAGTGCTCTGTTACATCAAATTGTTTGGGCCAAAATGGTTCATTTAGCTGTTAAATCTGGAGGTTTCCATTCTGAACAAATGATAAGCAATGATAACTCTATGACATAAATGATAACTTTAACTGTGTTAAAGTAAGATTTTCAGTGCATATGCCAAAGTGTGAAGCCAATTGTGCTGTGAATAAGCTCATTACTGATGCAATTTTTAAAAACTTTTGCCCATTTAAAGTTCAGTTGAAATATTTAAGAAGGCATCCAGACAGCCCAGCCATAGGTGTAGAAACACTTATGGTAAGTGCTGCTGTTCTGAGCTGTGGAGGAACACCCACACCTGCCCTTTGTCCCACCATTCTCCTAATAGATTTTCTACTAGCTTCTCCCCATTTCATTGACACAGGAGTCTACAGAAAATCTTGGGCCATCCTGCTTGTGGCCTTAATGGTGTTTTGCCAGTCCAAATAGTCTTATTCAGTTTTGGAGTGCCCTGTGCTGTTGCACTGAGTCCCTGTACTTGTCTGATCTTTAGACCTCTCTGCAGAAAAATGGATCGGAAAACAATAAGTTATGAAATAGCTTCCCTTTCTAACTTGCTACTTTGCATTTCATCCAGGCTATTTAATGTTCTGTACCTCTTCTTTATCGCTGGAAAGCTTAAGAACCCAATACTTTATGTCATTATTCACTGTAGCTCTAATGAAGCAGTAGCTGAAGACAGACTGACAGGACATTCCTTTATGATACTGTGAGCCCTACATGACAGAGGAAAAAGTAAAATAAAACCAGTCCACATGTAGTCAGAGAAGCATGGTGGAGAGAAGACCATCAACGTAAGCTGGTACAAAATGAATTGTGTAGGATGTGTACAAACCCTTATGTATCAGGTTTGCATGGCCAGGTTTTGGTAGTGGGGGAGCCTACAGGGGTGGCTTCTGTGAGAAGTTGCCAGAAGCTTCCTCTAAGTCTGTCAGAGAGCCAATGCCAGCCAGCTCCAGGATGGATGTGCCACTGGCCAAGGCTGGGGCAGTTGGAAATGATGATAATGCCTCTGTGATAATATATTGAAGAAGAAGGAGNGGAGCCAGAAAAGAGCGGGGTGGGAACATGTGAGAAGAGCAGCTCTGCAGACACCAAGGTCAGTGGAGAAGGAGGGGGAGGAGGTGCTCCAGGCACTGGAGCTGACATCCCTCTGCAGCCCATGGTGAAGTCCATGGTGAAGCAGCTTTGCCCCTGTAGCCCATGGAGGATCACAGGGACGTAGAGATCCACCTCGACACCCACACTGGAGCAGGTCAATGCCCAAAGAGGCTGTGAACCTGTGGGAGGCCCGTGCTGGAACAGGCTCCTGGCAGGGACCTGCAAACCTGTGGAAAGAGGAGCCCACAATAGAGCAGGTTTCTTGCTAGGACTTGTGACTGCATGGGGAACCCACACTGGAGCAGTCTGTCTCTGAGGGACTGCACCCCAGGGAAGAATGACCTACGTTGCAGTAGTTTGTGAAGAACTGTTGCCTATGGGATGGACTCACAATAGAGAAATTCATGGAGTGCCATCTCCTAGGGGAGAGACCCCACATTGCAGCAGGGAAATAAGCAATGTGTTATGAACTGACCACACCACCATGCCCCGTCTCCCTCTGCCACTGGACTGCAGGAGGAGCCAGATCTGAGAAGGAGGGTGTTTTTAAGGTCTGCTTTTACTTCTCATTATCCTGCTGATTTTGTTAGAAATAAATTCAGTTAATATCCCCAAGCTGAGTCTGTTCTGCTCATTACTGTATTTCGTGAGTCATCTCTCCTGGTCCTTATCTCAGCCTATGAGCCCTTTTTTATTTTTTCTCTCCCCTGTTCAGTTGCAGAGGGGAATGATAGAGATGCTTTGGTGGGTGCCTGGCACAGTGGGCAATGATGCAGATATGAGCTCTGGTCCCAAAGCAAAACAGCCACAGGTGGGCAGTGACCTGACCTTTATGTTCTCAACAGGACAGGTTAGATTGGCCACAGTAACTTGCCTCTGTAGCCCCATTGCTTCTGGTTCTCAAGTTAGCACATTAAGCACTAATTCAAGTACGTCTTCACAGAAGAGGTTTCCCCAAAATAGCTTTCCTGTTGATATTGGTAATGGTAAGAATTTGGGGAGTTTAAGAAAATAAAGTACGCAATTAATGTGCTTAATTGTGCAACTAAGATGAAAATGAGAAGCACCAACTCACTGAGTAGCAATTTCCATTGCTGCCTTTTTCTCTCTGCACCATCAAATCAGGATCATCAGTGAAAGACATTCACTGATTTCTACAGCCCTCATGGTGACAGAGCTCACCATTTACTAAGTACCTGTAACACAGTAAGTCCAGATAAAGCAATGCCTGTTTTGTATCCACTCCAGATTTTCCTTATGTCTCTTATTTTGACTACAACTCTTTTCCCCTTATTTTAACTTAAGAGGAAAGATTTCACTCTGTTCAGTGAGATTACAATAAGATAATGAATTCTGTATCAAAAACTATCTGCAATTAATTTTAAGATTTTTTTTTCTCCTATCGATGTTAATGGGTGTCTGATCTCATTCCATGCCCACACCTAAGATTATTCTCACATGAACTTAATTTCAGCTGTGCAACAGAGATCAATTCTAGGCTAGGAAGAAGTTAATTAAATTGGTGAGAGGTTCTAGCATTATATTATACTTTTTCTGAAGTATTTTTTCCCTGGACTTTTTTTGTTTCAGATTCAGAAGCATCCTGCATATGGGTTTTTTAGGGGTAAAATGGTAGAATTCATGGTGTCTTTCTGTACAGCATTGGATATAGAAGATATGCATGTTGCCATGTGAGCCTGAGGTATGTGTGCAATTCAGAACACAATGCTGTGTAGAAATATCTAAGCTAACTTTAAATAGGTAGTTGGCGATAAATCTGTCTCGGAGTGACACTCCCTCATCAAACATATCCCTGTTTTCAGGTTTAGAGTCTTCAGCACTTCACTTAGCTCCTGCAGAGCCAGTTTTGGTACCTCTGCATGACTTTGCAGAAAGTAACAGGCATATCTCAGTCTATATGGATTGTGACTGTTGAATCTTAAACACATCCAGGCTGGCAGGCACCTCGAGAGATTCTACTGTCAAATGTCCTGTTGAAAGGCTGTAGTCTGAGGTATCCAGGGTCCCATCAAACTGAGTTTTGAATATTTCCAGCAGGGGAAATTATGCTACTCTGAATTTTTCAGTGTTTGTCTTGGACAAGGAAGACAGAATCTGGACACCACATCCCAGGCAGGGCCCAACAGGTAGTTAATGGAGTGGAATAATCACGCTCTTGACTTGCCAGCTGTAGTCCTTGACCTGCTGGCTGGGCTCCTGCTGCTGCGGCCCGTGATGAGTTTTCATTTCGTTGTTGAGCTGTGTGAGTGCCTGACAGCATCAGGCGTGGTGTCTAAAAGTGCCAAAGTGAAGGCAGATCTGGCAACCTTTTATGAGGGCAACGTAAGATGATCAGCATCTGAGCTGATTCTGAAAGATTTACTCATCATGAAAAGTATTGGAGCCAATGAGGAATCAGTAGAATCATTATGGAAATTTCCTTTGTATTCTTTGTTCAAAGATTAATTGGCAAAACCAATGACACTTTCTTATTTTCTTTTAATAAATTTCAGAAAGTATTATGAAAGTGTGGATGCTATTGTAAAAGGAGACCAGCAGCCCTTTCTGCAATAATATTCCCAAAATACACTTTTAACTACCACTTTACTTCCACTGATTTCAGTAAATATGACATTCACAACAGCTGCAGTGGACTAAGAACCCAAATTATTTTTAACTTCTCTCCTGTCATGTTTACCCCAGCTCTGCTGTGATCTCACCTCCCACCAGGAACTGTTAAGCTCCATCCAGATCTGCAGCCTTCTCATTTGAGTTTAATACTATTGCCCCTCTCCTGGTCTGTCTCCAGTACCTCAGTACCTCAGCTGAGGACCTTTGCAGCACTTACCCAGCCACTCTCCAGCAGCATAGCAGGACACTTGCCTCTCCCCGTGTGACTCCTGGACTTTGAACGGAAGCGCTGCTGAGGAACTGCTGCTGCAGCTCAGCTCTGTCTGCTTCCTGAAGTGCCACCTGTTGCTCGTCAACCACAAACAGCTGACAGACAGGACTCGGCGAGTTGTTGTCCTCTCACTTACCAAGTTCAGTGACAGAGATGTGTTTTGTTCTGTTCAATATATGTTAAATATTTTCAGTGATTGCAAAATGTATTTTCTTGCAAGTAGCTACAGGTGAAAGAAAGAGGATTAATGATAGTGAAAGTGAATATAACACATGAGATTATGTGTTTATGGATATATATAGACATAGGTATCTCTCTCCTGTGGTATGAAAGCCACTCAGCCTCTCAACAGGATTTTCTCAGTTGCTCAGATAATACTAAGAGGAGATCTAACAACTTTCCTCAGGACACAGTGATAAAATATCTGTAGCAACCCTGAAGCTGGGCATCCTGAAAGGCTGAAAATGTTCTGGTACTCCTGAAATGCTTCTCTTTTTCAAACAGTAGTCTTCCAGAGAGATGTAACCATCCAATCTGCATATGCTTTTTGTATACAGCAGCTGTTTCATAATTGAAAAGCACTGACTCAAACTTTTTATAAACGAAGAGAATAAAGCATATGAAAAGAAGAAAGATGTGGGGTGAATTTGCTATGAGATATCATGATCATCTTTATAATACACTGTTGGCTGTGTTCTTAATTGTATCCATTTCATACATCTGCTACCAGAAATCTGTCAGAGCAACACAGGTACCCGCAAAGCTGCAGTTATTCCTTGACCCCATTTAATTTCAAAAAGTCATTCTATATCAGTGGTATAGCAGAACAGCTACAAAACCTGGCCATTCAACAGGTAGCAGGGTAGGACAAACTCATATTTCAAAATCTTGATGTTGCATTCCCAGGAGATCAGTATGAATAATAAAAGTGTTCAGAATAAGGATGTTCTCTTTCTTCCAAATTAAGGGCATATGCTTGGGGACTTTTAAATCCAAAAGCTCATTAAATGTTCTGTCCTATCTCCATGTTAAAATTACACAAGATAAAAAGCAATAGTTGTAGAAAATATAATACTTTCCTAATGTCTCATTACTCTTTTCAAGGTTTAATAAAGAAACTGTTTTTCCAATAACCAGTTAAGCTTAGAAATACTTTTAGTTATTTAAAAATTACAGCAAATTCAATGCTAAAAAGATCTAGTAATAACTTTCCTCAAATAAAGAGTATAGCAATATTTCCATTCACCCAAATGCAAAAATTAAAAACAGTGTTGAATTTGTCTCATCTGTGTAATAGCCTGCTAGTCCTATATTACATGCTACGAAAGGCACGAAAGACTTCAGACATTTTCTTCAAAGTTAATGTCTGCTACTGAGTCAGAATTAGACTACTTTTCACCTAATGTGTCTCATGCTTTAACCTATAGGTTATATTTTGCTGTTCAATAACTGGAAGGAAGGTTTCCAGAAAAAAAATATCTCACACTGACTTGTGAAACCCAGTAACTCCTGTCTCAAGCAAAAAGCAGCTATGGGTTTTTAAGAAGCTTCTCATCCTCGGCAGTTATATGGAGCATTAAATATTCATGAGAATTTGATTTTTTGAGAAGCAAAGTTTGCACTTTCAATGGGAATGTAGCTTTATCCATTTTTTTCAAGACTGATCTATTTGCATAGTCCATAGGATATAGGATATGGATTTTTTGGAGGTCATCTGTGTTAACCAGGCACTCCAAGCAGGGCAGGCTTATGTCAGGTTGTTCAGTGCCTGGACCAGTGGAGTTTGAATAGCTCAAAAAATGGAGGTCATGTATTTTGCAGGCTCTAGTCCCTAAGTTTGACTGCTCTCATACTGTAGTTTTTTCCCTGACATGTAACTGGAATTTCCTATGCTGCATCTTATATCCATTGCATCTTATCCCATATCTAGTCATCTCTGAGAACCATACATGTCCCTTTTTTCAGCTGCCTCTCATGAAGTAGGTGCGGAGAGATAAAATCTGCCTGTGCTTTTGGTACTGCAGCCCAGGATGTGGTTGGCTTTTTTTTTTTTTAATGTCCATTTTTGGCACAGAAGGATCCAGTGTATACTCAAATTCACAGGTGACACCAAGTTGAGGGGTGTGGATGACACACCTGAAGGATAGGATGCCATCTTGGGCTACTTGGACAGGCTGGAGAAGTGAGGCCACGAGAATCTCATAAGGTTTAACAAGGCCAAGTGCCAGGTGCTGCACCTGGATTAGGGCAACCCCCAGTATCAGGACCGGCTGGGGGGTGAACAGATAGAGAACAGCCCTGGGGAAAAGGACATGGGGATGTTGGTGGATGAGAGGCTGGACATGAGCCAGGAATGTGCATTTGCAGCCCAGAAAGCCAAACGTGTCCTGGGCAAGTAGTGACAGGAGAAGGGTCAATAGCTTTTAATGGAAAGAGGGAAGGTGTAGATTAGCTATTAGGAAGAAATTGATTACTGTGAGAGTGGTGAGGCATTGGAACAAGTGTCCCATTCCTGGAAATGTTTAAGGCCATTTTGGATAGAGCTCTGAGCAAACTGGTCTAGTGAAACATGTCCCTGTCCATGGCAGAGGGGTTGAAACTAGATGATCCTTAAGGTCACTCTCCAATCCAGGCCATTCTATGATCATGATTCTCTGATTCTGTGATTCTATGATTCTACGGTTCCTAGATGCCAGATGAGCCCTGGTGAGTGTGTAGAGAAGGCAGTTGTTGGGCATGGAACCTCGCTGCCAAGTCCACTCTTTACATCACAAAAGCTGGCAGCCCAGATGTTGCAGCTGCTGCAACATCTCCAAGGCCACATACCTGTAGGCACAGACATGTCCAACCTTCCTCCAGAGTAAAACATCCCTCAGGTAGGCAGTAAAAGATACAGCAGTTAAGTCAACAGCTGTTGCTCATCTGTGTGATTTTGGGAGTAATTTTTTACCGTGCCACTGTCACATGCCAGTAAGTCACACTAGAAAGCAGCCTTCAATTGCCTCCTCAGTCTGCAAGGAAAACTGCCCGATTCATAGTGTCACTTCCAGAGAAAAGCAGCAGAACTGGTTTACTGTTAACTACAGATCCATGAAGAGAGAGAAAATAATTTGAGCAAATATGCAACCACTATAACATTTAACTTTCATGGCATTTCTATTTGGTGTCCAGTTCTTTTATTTGGTGTTCAAATAGAGTCTTACAACACAGCAGGGCAAGGATAAAGTGTAGCAATGGAGCAAAATGGGACAGAAAAGGCTTAAGGGGTCAGGTGTGAAGACAAAGTAATTGTCACCAGAAGAACAGACCTGCAATTCCTGATCTATCAGTCTTTCCTTTTCTCTCTTGCTCCTTCCCAAACTTATTCTTTCAGATGAGAAACATTTGATTCTTTTTCAGCTGAACAGCAGCAACACTTGAAGGGTCAAAAGCATATGAACATATTAAGGCATTCTCCTAACTCCTAGTTGGTCATAGAAACATTTTATAATCAGAACAATATCAGAGCTTGGAATTTGCTAATTGAGTTATCATGGCCTTTCTTTAGCACCCAGAATCTGCACATTAACAGACCAAAAGTTCAACCCAATATCTATTTGATGTGCTATGCCACAGGCTGCAAACCCCTTTCAATCACCTGTAATTGTCTGTTTCACTGTGAAGGAGAAAGTACAAGCAGCACTAAAGTGGTTGAGCCAGTCAGGCTTCACTAGCTGTTGCTTCCTACTCTAAGTAGCAACAATTCTCTGTGAGGACTATGCCTGCATCCAGTGAAAAATGGGAGTTGTACACCTATGTCCATGGTGTTGTGCTGAGAGCAGACCAGAAGACCTGAGAATCTGTTTGAGCAATGAAGAGGAGGAGAGTCAATAACACTTTAAAGGACAGAAGCAGCCATGGCCCTTTGTGGCTTTTATCAATCCAGGAATCGTTTGTGAATGAGAAATACAGAACAGTCTAGATTGAGGAAGGCCACAAGCAGACTGAAAAGTTGCAGCATCAAGATGTCAACCCAATTTACAAGAGAGTTGTCTGCAGTATTTTGTACAAATTTTCTCCCTGTTCATAGACCTTACCAGATGCATTCAGTACAGTCATGCTTGTTTGCATTCTCTTTTTACTATTTTCTTGAACACTTTTGCCCTTGGAATCAAAGTTTAGCGGATTGTGTGCAGATTATTTGAACACTGAAAAGATTATTGAACTTCTACAGAAAAGCCAAGGAATTGCTTTCTTGGAGGAAAAAAGGTTATTGATTCCTGTTAGAATAGAGCACAGTTGATTTTAGCTGACCTTTACTAGGCAGAGGAGGCATGGATTTGTTTTAAAAATATTTCTTGTATCTTCCAGAAAACAGAACAGCAACATGCAGTTGTCAAGAACAGCTGCTCAAACCTTGAGTTGTCCACCGTGACAATGAATTCTCTGGAGGATTTTTCATAGAAATCATAGAAACACTTGGGTTGGAGGAGACCTTAAATATCAGGAAGGGACCTTTCCCATGGGAGAGGATGGCACGCTTTTTGCTCCAATGTCTGAATGACAAAGTTTGTTTGCTGTGCTGGGAGTGAAATAGAAAGCAACCTTTACTTCTGCTATTACAGTAACAAGGTTTGGGAGCAAGTTTTTCTATGGGTGGAGAGCTGGTTTTGAGGCAACAACAATCTAATTCTGCCATGTGGTTTTTCCAGTGCTGCTAATCAGTGAAACCTGGTCAAAGCCTTTGGTCTGTGAGAAAAGGGAAGCAGCTTAGACAAAAGAGAGGTAGATTAGATACTAGAAGCAGTGAAACCACTGAAAACAAGAGATATATTCTGAATTTTTACAGCATGTCAGCTCCTTTCCTACAGAAGTGTGTGACTTAATTTTGCAAAGAAAACTGTAAATGCAAGGAACTACAAAGCTTTGCACAGAATTCTTGTTCTGGTGGGTTACCAGTCTTAAGCATTGGAACATGCACCTGGGAACTCTTTGAGTGAAAAGATAATCCAAGAAAGACATAAAAATATCCCTCTTTTTTATTCCAGTTCAGATGTTAGTATGTGGTTTTCATGGTTGCCAAATCTAGCTTAAAAAACCACCATAAAGCAAACAAACAAACAAAACCCCAAAGATAAATCAAGTCTTTCCAACAACATAGAAGAGAAGCATAAGTGCTTTAAGCACTGTGTCTACTAAAAACAATATGCAGGCATCCACTGTCTGAGTATTCATGGGAGACATCCTTTTCTGAGCAGACTTGGATATAACACAGAATTTTTTAAAAATACCATTGAATAAACAATGAAATTGAATTTTGAGAGGTCATGACAGATGCAGAGCAATGATGAACTCAGATTTGGAGGGGTTTTTTACCAATACACAAATGAGACATCTCTGTATAAATGAAATTTAAATGACCATTCAGCTGCATAAATGGAACAGACATCTGTACCACAGAACAGTTGAAACCCTTGCCTTTTTCAAGTGAAGGCCTCTGCATGTGCTAACCACAAGATTTCACCTTCCTCCAGAGGATGAGAGGGCTGTCCTGTGTGCGATTGCAAGTGGCAGCTCAGTACTTTCACAGAGTGAAGTATGTGGTCTGTAAAGAGCCAGAGTTGTTTTAGAGAAGGAAGACAGCCGTAACGTGTAAAGGAGCACAAGCAGAAAAAGGAATTAGAAGTAAAGGCATGAAGTCAGGAATACGACACCACTGAGACTGCACAACTAGGCACACAAATTCAGGGAATGGGGAAATTTGAGCAGTGCAAAGCCAACTCTCTCTTGTCTAGTTTTTTCTTAGAGCCATGTTCTTCTGTTTTGGAGACAGCATTTCCAATTTTCTAAATGCTGGGAGAATGGACAGGGAGGGGGAGTGTTGGTACTACAGCTGCCAGCAAGCTGTTAGGGTTAGCCATATCTGTCTGGAATGCTCTGCCTGAAGACTCTGCCTCCCTTTTTTGCATCAGTCACGCTGTTTTGGTGATAGGAGAGCCAAAGAACTGGATGTCCAGGCTGATACTTTCCATCAAGTCAGCTGAGCACTAAACTTAAGCATATTTCACCTGAGCTACAGCTGCTAAAACTACAGTTATTGTGGATGTGCTTGAGGACTGGGGTTCAGCAGGAGAGCCCCACAGTACTGATGGTGTTTTGTGCATTGCTGTGTTGATCACTGCCTGACGGACTGGCAGTCCAAGGAGGCAATTGAGACAACGGCTCTTCAAGGAAATATCTGTTGCTGTTTTAAATTAAGCCAAGCCAATGTCCTCCTAATTACCTAGGCCTCTTGTCTCACCTCCTACACCATTACTGCTTCAGTCATTGCCCCTCTGTTCCCACCCTGATTATGGGAATAAATTCTTGAGACTTCACTCCCACTACCTCTCTAGTTAAAACATGGCTTGTTCCTGAAAGGCTGGATGCCATTCCCATCTCTAGGGCTTCTTAGAAGTGAATACAAAGCCAAAAGTATCTTATCTTAGGCAACTATATTTTGTTGTCTCCCTTGTCTTTTACATGCATATACAAACACAGCAATATCCTCATTTTGACAGACTTGCTTCACAGTCCATAGCTGAACATTGTTGAATACAGGTTTTAGATGCCTGAACTAAAAATAACTGCTCCCTGCTAACACATCACACACCTACACAACAAAAACTGAGTGCAAATTGCCATGAGAGCCACCTCTCTGGTTCCCATTTTGCAGTCACGGCAGTGGACTTCAAAAGAATCTTCAGTGCACCACACTAGCCCATCCCTAGGAGCTGGTGCAGAGACTCAGGATGTCTCTAAAATACAAACAGGCACCAAAAAAACAACAAAAAAACCACAACCTCAGAATGAATCTAAAACAGCATCAGTAGCAACAGCAAAATCATTCTTCCATTTAAAATTAAAGTGAGAAATTAATTTGGGGACTAGTGGAAATAATGCCAGCTCCAGCTGGTCAGACATGGATTGCAGCAATAATTTGATCCAGGTTATTGAATCTCGTACATTAGCATGTAGCACTGCATCTAACTTTAGCATCTGTAGCTCCTCAGAGACTGTCTCTGAAAAATGACAGCCTAGCTGGGCTGCTCAAAACAGACCTCAGGAACAGCAAGGCAAATGAAGCTCTCATGAGCCAGCAGCTTGCTGTATCAACCACTTCAAAGACAGATGGATCACAGGTTTTGTCCATCACACAGGTTTTGTTGAAAAAGTTGAAAGTTTTGACATTGTATTTGTCTCCTATAGAAGCACATGGTTTAATTAATTAATTCTTCTATTTATTTAGTTTAGGATGTTTCTGTGCTTAATTTAATAGACTTGTACAGCATAAGATATCATCTGCTGGCCAGCAAGAGCTCTGAGGTGGTTAGTTGCATGATCCTGCTTGTAGACTATGCCTGTGCAAAAATATATTTGGCTTCACAAGGATGCATCACATCACTTCTAATCACTCCCTTCAGCTTTATGTGCATTATGTTGCAGATATCATCCTGTCTTTCCTGCTATTCACTGCACAGTTAATCCTTCTGTCACTCAGATTACTTTTTGGTGGGCCTACTCTGATGCATACTAGAAATCTGATGACTCGCAATGTCAAAAAATACTTAGTTTTCAGTTTCCACTGAGACTGTCTCAAGGGAGGAGAAAAATGCCCTCTTTAGCTTTTAATATATAGTCCATTTGTTCATTAAAGCACTTGACTGACTGTCACTGAAGTACTGGTACATTGAATTTTCTGCTTGGTAAAAGTTAACAAGGAGTTAGCCACCATTATTTTAAGTCTCTGCTGTATTACTATTGAATTTTGGTAGCTTTTTCAAGGCCCTAGCTGCATGTTTGCTCTTTTGAGTAAAGGAGGTCCAGGGCATGTATTTGGTAGCAGGAGCTTGTAGTTGAGTAGATTAATTATTTGATTGGCATGATATAAGGCCCAATTTTAAAAGCACACAAATAACTTTAAGCACTATTATTCCCATTCAAGCTGGTCATTATTCCTTTGTCTAAGTGCTTTCTTGAACTGGGTCCTGAATATGAAGCAGTCCTGTGTTATGAAATTGAATGTTCCAGCTCCAGCAATCTCTGCTCCAGCAGCCTAGCTGACAAAACCAAAGAGGGAAATTATATACACCCTCTGCAACAAGAATTAATTGTGCCAATGATGGAACAGGTACCTAAGAGAATGACCATCAGGAGAAAGAAATTTCAAAGCAATGCTGAATAATAACAAGCCAAAATCAACAAGTTTTACACCTTGCTGGGGTGCATGGAGGGTTCAGGATCTGTGAGCTGCCAAAGGATGAGCCCTCTAAGAGCAAAACACGGGAGGTGAGGGGCGCTGGGAGCTGTGGAGGGACTGAGGGGGCAGTGTGAGGACCCTGCCCTGCTCAACCCACACTGCACAGCATTCACCCTTCTGCCACCTCCATGGGAGGGGAAATACCCCTCCATCAAGAACACTGGAAATTTAACCTACTTGCACCAAACCCACGAGTGCAAAAGCCACACCTGGGGCTCTGTCATTGCAAGGGATGGTGGCAGGGATTTTTCAGCTGTGAACAAAACTGATTCCTCTTGGAGAAATACAAAGGCAAGATGCTGAGTAGTGTCTGTTGATTAAGGAACTATTGTTTTGCACCACCTCACTGTACCCAAGGGCCTGGGGGGTTGTATATTATGGCTAACATAACTGGAACCATGCTTAGAAAAGAATTCATTATCAGTAAGGCTGACTAACCTCTAGTTCTAGATGATAATTTTTACTCCACGTTTTTCTAAATTCTTAATTTACTATGGGCTTTTTTTGTGTTTTGGGTGCAAAGTTCAGCTTTTGGGGCGATGGTCTGGCTGACAGAATGGTGTGAAAGTGTAGAAAAGCTTTCTGAAAGGTTTTGGTGTGTGTTTTTGCTACATTTGTCCCTCTCCTTGCTTGTCTCATGGGGGTGAATTTTGAGGAAAGGTGATGTAGTGTACAAGCGTGTCTCAAGGCCCTCTGGACCTTCATTTCCTCCCTTCCACAGTGCATATATTTACTGGGCAGTACAGAAAACTAACTTGTAAAAATCTAAGGTTGTTTCTCTGCCTGGATAGCCAAATTGGGAAGATTCAAAGTTCATAAAGCAGCTGGAATCAAGCAATTTTTAGAGAGAGGAGAAGGTGTGGGATGTCATCCTCCCTGGATTAAAGTGTGAGTGTCCAGTTTAGCTGGGATTATCTGGCATTTTATAGATGCTGTGTGAAACCTCCTTCATCTTTGTTTTCATCTTGTTCTCATGTTCAGTAAAAATTTTGTTGATGTCAGAGGTTTCACACTGTTGGACTGAGGCGCTCACATTTCCTCTGCCACCCTGTGTACACCCCCATCTTTTGCCTCCCACCCCCTAAATACTTTTGCTCATTTGGTGGAGGGGGGGGGATTTGGTTCTATGCCCAGCTGCACAGCCCCCAGTCCTGCTCATAAACCCTTACAGGGCTGCAGGCTGCATCCACAGCAGCAGCCATGCAGTTGCAGCACTCAGAAGGGCAGCTGTCCCAAATCTCTCCTGCAGTTTATATCTGTCATCCTGGCTGTGAATGCCAGAGGAAGAGTTCTATCCGTTTGCTGTATAAATAGGGTGAGCGAGCTATCTGTGGGAAATACTCCAAAAGCTCCTTTCCTTCAGAATACTGCTTTGTCCTTGAAAGACTGTGCAGAATTTCAGCAGAACTTTTTGTGCTTGGGATCAAGGGAAAAAAAAATAAGTTTCACAGCCTTGCAGAGTACTTCCTTCTGCCGAGTAGGGGCTGAGTGAGCTGCTGCAGCCTCCTCTCTTGCAGCATCCCTTGCAGCCTGGGATGCAGTCCTGTGCCTGTAACAACCTCCTAGACAAAGTCTTAATGGGGATTGTTCTTTCTGGCAGAGTCCCCTATATTCTATAGGATGGCCTCAAGCCTATTTATGTCCAAATGTCCTGTCAAAAAATGGAAATAGTGATAAGTTCAACAGTTACAGTACCAAAATGAAAACTAGACTTATTGTGGTTTAAAAACAAGAAAAAGAGCCAAGGGCTTTTGTGTTTACATTTTCCAGTTTTATGGGCAGTCAGTGCTATGAAATAAATTGTATTGCTCTATTAGAGCTTGGTATGAGATTGGCTTTGTACCAGCCTCTCTCAACATCTGAAAAAAATCTGGTATTACAAATATATGAGACAACCCACTGTGAAGTCTGTCAGACATGAAAAATTTGGGAGAGCAAATTATATAGTCCACCTGAGCATCTCATTCCAGCTCTGCAGGAGATGGGACATGACATAGTGTTTTGTGTGAAACAACAGATTTTTCTGTGCAATGTTTTTGTAGGACGATACTGCTGTCAGATGTGACCTCATCCACAGAGTGCAAAGAAAGATCTCAGCAAGATGGGTTCCAAACTTCTTGATGAAAACAAGCAGTGTCTCAGTGAAAACCAACATTTTGAAAGGTGAGTGCCACCTGAGCAAATTCCCTCATTATTCTGTTTTCTAGAGCAGCCAGAAAGCAAATAACACTAAACTGGGAAGATATGTTGATTCCCTTGAGGGCAGACAGGTCCTGCAGAGAGACCTCAACAAATTAGAGATATGGAAAATTCCCAGCCATATGAAGTTTACCAAGGGCAAGTTCTGGATTTTACACCTGGGATGGGACAACCCTGGTGGTATGAACAGACTGGGGAATAAGGGGCTGGAGAGCAGAGCTGTGGAAAGACTTGGGGGTCCTGGTCAATGACAAACTGAACATGAGCCAGCAGTGCCCTGGCATCCAGGAGGGCCAACCCTGTCCTGGGGTGCATCAGGGACAGCATCCCCAGCTGGGCAAGGGAGGGGATGGTCCCTCTGTGCTCTGGGGCAGCCTCACCTCCAGTGCTGGGGGCAGTTTTGGGTGACACAATATAAGAAAGACATTAAGCTGTCCAAAGGAGGTCCACAAAGGTGGTAGAGGGTCTTGAGGGGAAACCATATGAAGAGAGGGAGAGGGAGAGGGANAACATCCTCATGAGTGGAAGAGAAGGTACAGGTACCAGTGACCAGCAACAGGACCTGAAGCTGGTTCTTCACCCAGAGTGTGGTTGGGCACTGGAACAGGCCCCACAGAGAACGATCACATCACCAGCCTGACGGAGTTTAAGAATTATTTGGGCAGTGCTCTCAGGCATGTTGTGTCACTCTTGGGATGACCTGCTCAGGGTAAGGGGCTGGATTCAATGGTCCTGATGAGTCTTTTCCAACTCAGCATTTTCTATGATTCTGTGCTTCTAAGACCCCATGAAACTTCAGAGTATTTAGCATAATAAGTTGTGAGTAAGGTAGGCCTGAGGAGAAGTACAGGCACTTCCCAGATCACTCAAATCTCAACAGGAAAACTATTTAATTCTGAGCTTATTGTCAACTTCCTTCTTCTTGTTCAGCTAAAATAAATGTGAGATAAGGTTGTTCTTTATATATTTGGTGCACCTATTTCTTGTACTAGTCAAACAATGAAGAACTGCAGAAAAATGGGAATGAAGTAAAATGTTTTGGAAAGTTCACCAAACCATTCATTGGTCAAAAATAGGTTTAAGATGGTGTTATATTGAGGGCGTGATTCAGTTATTTTATCATCATCTCATGTAACTACAAAAACAGGGGGGAGCAGGAATGAAATGCAAAAGTTATGGTGAAATTTGGATTTCTGTTTTAATGCTCCTGCCTTGCCTGTTTTCATCCAATCAGAACAGTGGCCCAAGCTGTAACCCTTCATCTGATACTCTAATGCTGTAGTTTTCAGACATCACCTGTGTCCCCAGGAACCAAGATGGAACAGAAAGATGATCCAGGCTTCACTTCTCCAATGGGCAAGAAAGAATTGGATAGGCAGACAAAGGAGGTAGGATAGAGACTTCTAATGGGTCATTGGCCATGGACCCCTAACATCTTATAATAGCTGCAGATGATTCAAGGTGAACATGTGAGCAAGTCATTCACACTACCTTTGTCTCACTGCAGCTGGCAGAATTTTTCCAGGTGATTCAAAATACCTTTCACACTCTGTTTCATTTGCTTCTGGGCAGAGAAGGGGGCAGAGCATGCATACAGTCACACACAAACATATTTACGGACAGCAACATGTCAAAAGAAAACTTGTGAGACCAGGAAATATTCGACTTTAGCTAATTGCAAAATAAGAATGTACGTACATTATGTACTTTCCAAATACTGTGACTTCCCTGACGATTAAAAACAACTGAAAAACAGTGCCAAATACTTTTTAAAGTATTTAAGGACTCACCTTGAGAATAGCCTTCATCTTTCCAGTGTTCTTAAGTGACACCAATTGTTATTTTAATATTTCAGGAATGTTTTGAAAATCATGTCCTTGATGGGAAGCATAACTAAAATGGCTGTTCCTGCAAAGACAATTAGAAATTTTTACATTTTTGTGCAAGTTGATTTCATGACTAAGCTTCACAAGGGAACTTTCTGTCATTACTTCTGAAAACAATGCACAGGTCTAAAGAATCAAGAATCCTTGTATAAAGACAATGGAGGGAAAGCCCTACACTTCACTGCATTATTTGGTTCTTAATAACACATATTAAAAAAAAAATCATGACATATTTTATTTCAATTTTTACAATGCTGTATTGCATGAATACAAATTTCTCAAGCATCAACATGTTCGGTGTTCAGAGGACATAAAAGAATTACAGGCAAGTGGTCAAATTATAACTTATCCTGCTATTAATCATTGTGTAGCACACACATTTTGCACATTTTTACTTAGTGCCCAGAAATGTCCCAACACCCCTTTTTCTCAAGGGTTGGTTAACTTGAGGAAGAGCATTTTTCTGGGGAAGAATGCGAGTGGAAGACACACTGGCTGGTAATAAAACCAGAACTAACCTGTGGTATGCAGGGTCCTCACCAGGTGTTTTACACGCATAAAGAAAAATCCAGTTCCTCATTTATAAGCTTTTCAGTTTAGACACAAGCACAAGAATGTCAGAGACTAGAGTTGCTGCTATTGGTAAAAAAAAGCAGGAGGATTTCTTTTTTCCTGTTCCGGTGGCTCTTCCACTGGTTTTTATGTACAGCTACAGTAAGACTGAATTAATGAACACACACATACATACACACATTTCCTCCATCTTCTTGTTTGTAAAACAAACCCAAATAACTGGCATAGGAAGGATTTTTTTTTTTTTAAGGAATAAAACCAAACAGCATAATTAACATTAAGAATATCTATGGTTAGGAATTGAGACATGCAAAACTTATATCGAGAGCTGTGTTTGGTCTCCCATCTCACTAACCCTGAGAATGCCTTGTGTCTCATTCTGTCCATCCTCACCCACTGCTAACCCTTTTTATTCACAGGTGTGCTTGAAGGGCCCATTGAGAAGATTGGAGGAAATGAATGAGAAACTTATAAAGGTATGAAATTGATCTTGTTAAGAAAGAAACAGGTATGGTATGTGATGAAAGAATGTGAGGGTCAACCATAAAATTATTAAAAATAGGTTGTAAGTTTGGACTTGCCCTGAAGCAATGAAGATCATGTCAGGGCAGCTCTGCGATGTGTAACTCTGTCCAGACAATGTTACAGCAAAGATTTTGCTGGCTATCACTGGCATGACACAACTCCTCTGTCAGTGCTGTCTCTGAGTGCAAGGATGTCTTGAGAACAGACTTTTGGATGAGTCACAGCAGATTCGAGCTTGTGGCTTACTCAGTCTTTGGGGATTCTTCTAATGCTGATCAAGGTGAATCCCAAACTGGTTGGTCCCAAGGCACACAGTTATCCATACAGAGGTTTACACAGTTCACCTTTCTTTCACAAATATCAGCTGTAACAGAACAGTTTTCAAATGTACATTTTCCTAATCTCCTATTTTGTTGACACAATCATGACTTCCTGAAAAGTGGCTTTCTTTTTGTGTTTTACCATAGGAACAAATCAAAACATGAGGGTAGCTGGCACATTGTTTTCTCCCTCCACTGGAAGGTGCCTTGGGTTTCTAGATATGCAGCTGGGATTTAAATTAGCCTTCTAGAACTAAAATCTTCCACATTCCTTCAACCAACATAAAATTTTTGGAAAAGTGCAGTGCTGAACAAAACAGAGTGTTTTGACTTACAAATTAATTTTCTTGCCTCCCCCCCTCCCCTTGACTGGCTGATTGTTTCTTTTTGTGCAGTTGGAACAGTTGATCTTTTTCCCAACAAAACAATTAAATGCAAGCACTTGTCATAACAAAATCTACAGCAAAGTTTTGAAATGCTGCGTATGTCTGTGATTTCAAGCAATGCTACAGAAAAGCAACACTTTTATATAAGAAAGGCCTCTAGAAACCAAGCCATCTTGATTTATGAGTCAGCAGAGTCATTAGATCACAGAATATTTCAGGTGGGAAGAGATTGGGGGTGGGGGGTGTGTTTGGTCTGACCTCCCACACAAAGCTCAGAGAATGGCTTTCAAGGCTGCATCCAGCTGGGCTGCAAAAACCCCAGGGACAGAGCCTTTCCATCCTCCTGGCCACTCTGTGGCCTTAACTGAGTTCATTGACATTCATCAGGTACCATGGGGAATGTGGCATCCACACATGGTCTAAAAAGTGCCACGGGGAGGAAGAGAACCCCTTCCCTCCTGCAGTGCTTCTGCCTGCAGGGGTGGGAGGTGCTGCTCCTCTTCTTCCCAGGGCACTCTGGGGGCTCACACTCAGCTCCTGTCCCTGGCCTGGGCCTTTCCTGCACTCCTCAAGTCTTGAGGATGTTTATCTGCTCAGGGTGTTCTGCATCCCACAAGTCACTGACCCCCACGCAGAAGAGCCAGGAGCTAGGCTGATGTGTGGCATCTTGTCCAAGCCCATGACTGCACAGGCAGTTGTGGCCCCTGCCACCATCCCCTCAGCATTATCTCACACAGGCATGGTTAAGCAGGGCTGCAGGTGACTCTGCAGCACCACTGATCCCCAGTGAGCTGCCTGTTGCTCCAGTCTGACACGTAATGCAGGCACTGCAGAGCATTAGTTCCTGCTGATAATGAAAAAATGCCTTCCCAGTAGTCACAAGCAGCTTGCCTCGGCAGATCCTCTGGGTGTGATAAAAGTTACAGCCACCCTTGGAGCATTTATCTCAGTATGGACACCAGCTTCAGCTTCTGTCTTCTATCCTGCTGCCTCTTTTTACCAAACAGATAGGAATTTTATTTCTGTAAGATTTTCCTTCACTGCTGAGACCAACTACAATTTCTGGGGCTAGAAAGACTGTCAAACACACTGTGTGATCACATAATCCTCATGTCTGGTAAATGTTTGACGGATATAAAGTGCTGGTTTGTAGCTTTTTAGTAGTGTCTTTACATTGAAAATTTATCCAACAGTAGTTTTAATATTAAAAGTTTTCCCTTAACAAGTTACATTTTTATTGGTTTTTAGGAAAAAAAAAGAATATTGGAAGGAAGAGAATTACTCATACAACAAGAAAAAATCTTAAAGGTATTATATCTTATTGCATCTAATAGTATGTGCTCTTTCTTTGTTTAGACCATAACCACTCTGGAATATTTTTTACAAAGGTAATTACAAGAGCATCAAATAGAGATGCAATAGAGTCAAATCTAGCACAGGTAAAGTGTGGGGAGTAGGCCTGCCATTAGAGTCCAGGATACAAAAATAATGCAACACTGAGAAGTTTCAGGTTAGAAGTTTTTCAGACAATAGTCTGAAAAACTAGCAAGAGTGTTTTAAAAACAACTAACCTCATATTATTGGGAACATAAGTCATCCAGAAAGCTACTGCAGTATAAAATGAATAGCAGGAGGGCAGATTCCTGTAGATTTCTATCAGACCCAGTTTGGGAGAGCAGGATATAATATCTTCAAGGGCAACACTGGTGCTGATCCCATGCTAATAAGCTGCGACAACTTTTATTGCACACCAGACTGATGGACTAATACTGTTTGCTTTTCCTTTGAACTTTTAAGGACATGAAGATAAAAATAAACCGCTTGCACAAGCAGCTCAAACGCCCTGATCTAATTTGGTTGTAAGTATTAGCAATGCCCTTTATTCTGTGTTTCTTTTCTATGGTATCCAGAATGTCTCCACATCTGCCATACATGAAGCACATGGTATTGATTGTAAATTAATATGGTTTATGCAGCATTAAACAAGCACCTCATATTTATGTAGAACAGCTTCTTTTTCTGTCACATAATTACTCAACTACAGAAATGTAATTGACATTTAGGTTTGGAAAGACCCATCTCAGTTTTCTGCAGATTCCAGGAGCAAAATTATCTTTTACTCGGTAGACCAAAGTTGTAGGGTATAACCTGAATATTAATTTTGATTCTCTTTCCTAATTACCTAAGAGGTTCATAGCATTACTTGTGGAGTAAGAAGCAAATGCAGCAGCCTGAACATCAGCAGCAAAGCCTTGCAGCTATATGCTTATTTCAGAGGAAGAGCTCTCTCTTCATGGCCTGAGTTCAAGTGACACTTAAACCATGCTCCCCCTTCACCTCACTACTAGACTGTAGTTTCCTTTAAGTAGCAAGGTTACACAGGATTTCTGAATTTCAAAACACCACATCTAAGTACAGAGCGCAGCACTGGGCTCCTCACTGTGACTCTCCCCTTTCCCAGCTGCACCGCAATGCAGAAATCCTCCAACTCCAAATAACACAAGGGCTTAAGTATTCTTTCTAGCAATCACTCCCAAATTAAGCTCCAAGTACAATGTGCCAGCAGGAACTATGAGCCCAGTTTAAAAGCTCCTCTTTCAGTTCTCTAAAGTGGTTTGTGATCAATTTTTTATTCTGTGTTCTGCAGAGAAGAGTTGTGCAATGATATTACATTTGCACTGCATTAACTGTAAGAACAGAAGCTGAATTATAATACAAAGTCTAAAACAACAAGCATTTTGAAGTAAATCTACTGCTTGCAATAGTACAGCTATTCCCACACCTGAGGGGTACTACAGATCTATTTTAATTACTGTGGTGCTTCCACCAGGCAAAGTCGTCAGAGAAGACAATACCTGATCTTACCTTGCCACCATGGTAGCACGTTTGATGGGGGAAACCCAGTAATACTAATACTTTCCCGCAATAAAACCATCTAAATAGTGTTGGCTCTATGCTGTTGATATGCTCTCTTGCCACTGTGTGGCAACTTCAGGATTGCTTAGTTTTGCCTGTTATCCAAGACTGGATGAACCCATGAATCTGTTGTTCCATGCAGTAATGCCTATGAAAGTGGACCAGGTAAAAAGGGTTCCCAGATTAGGTGCTTATAAACACTTGAGAAGGTACAATATCCCTCCACAAGAAGTTTGAGGCTCTCTGTAGATGGTTGGATGGCATGCAGCAGAGAGATGTATAGCATAGCAGCCCTGAAATGATCATGATGGAAATCATCCTCTTTCTTTTTGCTAACAGAAACAACTCAAAGGAATTGCAGGTTCCAACAGAAGCCTTTGGAGCAGGAAGCAGGTAAAGGGAGGTGACGAAAAAGAATGCACAAGATAAAAGGCATGTGCTTTGGTGGAAGGGGGAGTTTGAGCAGCCTGGCAGTAAAAGCTGACAAGAAACAAAACCCTGGTCTTGTTAAAACAGTCAAGTGATATCAGTGCTTGGCCACAAAATTCGGTGTGTACTTGTCCTTGCTATTGCTCCTGAAGGCTGACTGCATTTTGGAAATCCTCCTTTGTTCTCCAGTGCCTAGGGGGCTGCTGGAGACAGATGCTTTTTGAAAGCTGTCCCCAGACACTATGCTCTTGAGGTCCTTGCTCCTGTGCTGTTAAAGCAAAGTAAAGAGAGGTTCAAAATGAAACATAGCAGCATGTAGTTTTAGAGAGAAGAAACCAAAATATATTCAGTCTAGTAAAATCAGATTAAGGGAATTGGGACAGAGGGAGAAATTAAATATTTCTTACAAAGTTCTCAAAGGAACTGCTTGACTTTGTCATCTATCTAATCTTCACCATGCAGCTGCTGTGAGATACTTTTTAATGCAATTGCCTATGTAATGGGAAGCAGTAAGAAACTCTTCTCCACGACCAAGGCATCTGCTAGGTTGCAAAAAAAACTCATGCTGTAGCTTTATAGTTTTTGCTAACAAGCTCTTCCAATGAGCTGAGTTAGATGCAATCTCTCTTGGTCTTTCTCCACAGCCAAGAAAGAGAAGAGGTCTACAACTGCCCCAGCTCTCCCACCCAGAAGACAGCTACTGTGAAACAGGTAAAAGAGAGCTGCATTACTCTTTTCACACCTGCACTTGCAGGGCACACTCCGTCTCTCTTCATGTCAAGCTAAACGCCTCCTTGTTTCATTAGATTAATTTTTGAGTTTTTCAGCCCCAGTGGTTTCTTGTATCACTCAGTTCCTCTGTCTCAGGATCTCCACTTCTTGCTGTTTTGTTAGTGTGCAAACCCTTGTAAATTTTTTTAATGTTTCTTGTCCTAGAAGTCAGAAAACTGACTTTCAAAGTGATTTGTGGATTTGTGTCCTTTTTCTTCCCTTTCTAGACCCAGAAATCCAGGTACCTAAAAATATTATGCTTCTCTCTTGGGTTAGAATGTTCTCTTTGCATGCACACTTAATTGCACCTGGAGCACCCTGGAGGTAAGATTATTCTGACTAGTGCTGGAACATGATGGTAGAAACAGTGTAAGCAAAAAAAGAGAAATGTGCTGCAAGTGTAGAGTGGTGTGTATACAAACTTAGTCGATCAGCAGGTTGAAGTAATCTGGGTGCAAACACTGTTCTGGCCCCAGGTACCTTTCCTTATGAATCTTATCACCTGTCACCTCTGAGAAAGCAGCAATTATGTGCATGCTGGCAAATGTCTCCTCCTTCCCTTGTCCTGAAGAAGAAAGGGAGGAAGGTTGAAAGTTTAAACACCTGTTTTGCTCCCTCTGGGTGCTCCATTATCAGCCCTTCATCAAAACACTTCTCTGCCATACTCCCCTCACCAGATGGATACTGGGGGGTTGCTGATGGACTTTCACCTGCCTGGACAAAGTAATGTTGCCTCCCTGTGCCTCAGGGCAAGTGATGGCGCTTCTCTATTTCCCTAGTTTTGGCTGAAAGTTTGAGTAAAAGAAGATATTTATGAGTGAATTCTTCAGTTAGTCACTTTGTGGTGAACGAAGAGCTGTTTCTGAAGTTATTTATAGGTTATCTGATGAAGGCTGATGGTATGAGGGTCACCAACTGTTGCTCATTTTCCTCATCCTTTTCCACTAGCACTGGCAGGAGTCTCTCTCAAGACACGTTATCCTTTCCATGATACTCTTGTAGTGCCTTTGTAAAAGGAAAGCAACCTTCAGTTTGCCTCTGTGTGGAAGGAAGCTGTAAGATGGATCTTGCAGACAGTTGTCCAGAAAATGGATCAATTGGATTTTTCCTTCCTGAGGAGAGAGAAGCATTTTTTCACTGTTGTACAGCCAAGTGCTTATGGCTTTTCTTAATTTGTGAAGCTTCATTTCCATTTCAATTTGAGCATTTTCATATCAGGAGGATGTTCCTTCCAACATGGAGCATTCACCTGTGGGAATAGTATTCCAAATGGAGCACATAAAAGCACTGCAAGGTTTGTCAGAACAGAACAATGGAGAAGTGGTGTGGACCAAGAGCACTGACAGGACTAACAATGACTTAAGTCAAATTTCTTCCCTTCAGGCTTCAGTTGCCCACCTGCAAAGTGATGATAGTATTCATTTTCTCTGCTCTGTGTCCTTACGTGTTTACACCACAAAACCTTTGGTGGCAAGAGCCATTGTTAAGTGTTAAACTCTTGCCAAGGATGGACTGAATATTGCCAGAAATTGCCAGGAAGGAAAGATTCTGCTTCGACCAGGGGAAAAATTACAAGATTATATGCTCTGATACTTTATAATATTAATAGAGATTTCTTACAGTGTAATTTTATTTTTGTGCATTTACCTTTCTCTTTTGTTGCAGGAACTCTACGTGGCTGTTTGTCAGGTACTTACTGTACTGTGTCTGCTTGTACTTAACACTTGTTTTGGTTTATAAACACCTACCTGATACTATCTGGGTATACCAGCTGAACACACCAGACAGTACCTGCCATCAGCCATGGACACACTAAGCCTGGAATATTTTAAAGACTCCAGGCTGGATTTCTGTATGGTTGCCCTATTGCTTCTGGGAAGACCAGCATTTTAAAATAAATTATGCACAAATGCTAAAAGCACATGATAATATCTGTCTTTTCTGTGAGAAGTTAATTAGCTCCTCAGAGGAAGAAACTAAAGCCCATGTATCTCAGCAAGCGTGAGCATGCTCAAAAGCATTTAGTTGTTTGCTGTAAGAGGTGGGTCTGAGATGCAAAAATTGCTTCAACATCCACATTCTGATCTAATCCCCAAATCCCTGAATGTCCTGTCCCCATTGCCACAGGAAACAGTGTAGCAAATCTGTAATTAAATCTAAATAGGGTCTTCTGTTAATGCAAATAGAAATGACCCCCATTATCAGTAGGGCAGTGATAGCTGATAGGAGCTGAAACTTTGTCCTGAAAAATGCCTGGTGGCCAACTCAGGCCTGGTCGGCTCTGTGGATTTCCATGTCAGTCAGCCACCTTGCTGCCTAATGACACAAGTCCTGCACATGGCCTCTCTTGTGCACACAGAGCAATACTGTTGCACACCCATAGCGAGCCCCTCATGAAGAATATGGGGTTTCCCTTTTGATCACAGTACAGGGATTCCTGCAGGCTGTGTCAAGCCCAGGTTTACCTTGGAGGAACCTGTCATGCACAGATCACTAGTCTGGCAGGGTGTAGATTTCAAACATCCTGCGCAGGCCGAGATCATCCATATGTCTTCTGTGTGCTTTACTGAGCAGTTTCCTCACTCGCCTCAGCATACAAGAAACCTTGACTGAGCTCTCAGTGGCCCCACTGAACAGCTCTTTATAGATGCCTGAGAAGGTTTCAGTGCAACCTGCCTTCTGGGCTTGGATGTCCTGGGAGCCCTCCATGTCTTCATTTTCTACCTTCCAGAAGGCCACTGTGCTCCCTCTGTCCTGAATAATTTTTGGAAGTAGATTTTGATGACGGAAAACATGCTACCTCACAACGTCACACCCAGCTGTTAAAGGACACCCAGATTTCTTGCCCCAGTTGCAGGTTTCTGTGCCTCGTCTCTGGAAGAAGATCAGGATGGTTTCCATGCAGAGCCCATGTCAGCTTCTGAGCTTAAAAAATGTATCTCAGTGCTGTGCCAAGTATAATCTGTTATCTGCATTTCTAAGTCTTGCAGACATCATGTTTTTTCCTGAGCCTTCCAAATTCACTACTTGTTGGCCCTGCCTGGTTTTTGCTGATCATGCAGCAATGAATTAGAGCTGTAGAAAAGCAAAATAATCCAGAAAATTGTTTTAATTTCCTTCTCATGTTATCTTCTGCTCTGGATATTTTTGCTCCTTTTCGAAGACTAGGAGGAGCATGCAAACCACTTTCTTATGACACGGTATCTCAAAAGTCTGTCTTGTCATATGCCCAATTGCTTTTCATGGTAAAGGAAAGGCAATCCATGAATGCATCACCTGATGGAGAAAGGATCCTAAACAATCAAAGCTGGGAAAGCAAACCCAAGTGAAACACCTGTGACTGAGTGAAGGTGCGCTGAGATCAAAGCACTGTAGGAAAGTGTCCTGTTTCTATGTAGAAAATAGGGTTTTCAAATTAGACAAAAAAAAATTCACTAAAACTATGAAGAGAGGATGATACAACTGAAGGATGCCCTCCTTATGAGACAGAACATTTGTAGGTATTCATTGAAAAAAGCCTTGGCATATTAGAAACAAGTGTGAAAACCTGTAAAAGTATCATCTAACTGATGTGAGAGGTTACATGGTACAACTCCAGCTGCTGCCTTTCCTGCATTCAGCTCAGGTCATGCTTCTAACACTGGCACTCTACATGCAACTCCCCACACTGTTTGTGAGGCTGGGCTCATGTAGCCTGGGGGAAAATTTGGAAATGTACTCCAAGCTGAACATCTCTTCCTACTGCTCTGACTCCATTAAAAAAAAAAAAAAAAAAAAAAAAAAAAAGGCAAAATCTTAAGCCATCTCCATTATTCCTTGTAACTGCCATAACATACAGGTTGTGATCCTTGTGACAGGAGCCTTCTTTGCAGAAAAAAGTGTGGTGGGGAGTGATTTTTAATATTGTTCAGCTCTGTGAGTGCAAATTTTTGTGGACATCTTGACCACGGAGTTTAAAACACAGGATAAAGCAGTGTACCACTTGGTGGCACAAAAGAAAAAAACCTGATTGGACATGGACAGCTGTGCCTGGTGAATTTGGTGGGGAACTGCTGTAGGGAGGGCATATGGGGCAACGGAGGTGTTATAGGGAGATAAGTACCTATTTCACAGAATCACAGAATCATTAGGTTGGAAGAGACCTTCAAGATCATCGAGTCCAACCCATGCTCTAACACCTCAACTAGATCATGGCACCAAGTGCCACATCCAGTCTTTTTTTAAACACATCCAGGGATGGT
>VYXD01002488.1:70130-104338 GCA_013397195.1 Hylia prasina
GCCACCAGAGGGACTGAGCAGAACACTACCTGTGTTCCTGCCCTATCAACTACCTGACCCAGTGCCCTAAAGTCCCTTTTAATTGCCTTGACACTCCTTTTTTTCAATCTCATCACTGGCAGCCTGGAGTATCAGCAGTGGGTAATAATCAGAGGGCTGAATCAGCTCAGGAAGTCTGTCCATGATATTTTGTACGCGGGCCCCAGGGAGGCAGCAGACCTCCCTGCAGGATGGGTCCAGCTGACATATGGGGCCCTCAGTTCCCTTCAGGAGTCACCTACTACAATTACCCTTCTTCTATTTGCTGCATAAAGCCAAAGCAATTTCCCTGTCTTGTCAGCTGACAGTCCCCCCTCTTCCCCCCTCACTCTCAGCAGGAGGAAGGGCACTTTCAGCCCCCTAGTGACGTGCAAGAGGGAGACTTGCAGGGAGCTGCAGTGGACGTGATGGCATAGGTGCTCCTGGGAGCAGCCAGCAGTATGTCAAACCCCAGCATCCAGCCATGGATACATTACCAAACACATACTGTGCAAGACTTAAAAAGGGAGACAATATCATTGCTTATCTGTTTGCTTCCTTTGCACATCCTTTAGTTGCTGCTTAGTTTATATGCCCCAGGCATACTGTGTTCAGTGAAGTTTGATTGTGGAATTGTGATGTTGAGTTTGCTATAGATTTCTGTCTATGGTTTTTCCCAGTTGGGTTTATTTGACCATTACCATCTCCTCTGGTGGGACTGGATGAAATCATTACATTTGAAAAGGAAGTTAATTAACTTCAATGTCAGCTCTTCACTCCTCTCCCTTCTAATTTCAGGAGGAAAATTGTCCAAGTTTTGATTGTATGCAATAGTTTTCTCAGGCAGCTTTTTTTACTTTGAGCACTGTTTTGGGTGCAGCTGAGCCACATGTCCCTCTTCATTCTCCACAGAGCAGAGGGAAGCCTCAGAACAGGACAATAGGTTCCTCCATCAGACCCATCAAGTTGGTGCTGCAGCTAATCCAAGTTTCTTGCATCTGTCTTGATTTACTGGATCTTCCAGGAATGCTTAGTTGACTGCAACATGGAGAGATGTCATTCTATATATTATCACTTTAATGCTGGATAAGATTTTCAGGTGAGCTCCTTCTGGTTTAGGCCTGCTTCCATTGGTGTCAGAAGCAGCTTTGTTTTGAGAGCTCTGCAGCATCACCTGTGTGTCCATCATGCTCTGGGAGTTTGGCATCTCTGATGTTTTTACTTCCATTCTAAGATTTTGTCTCCTTTCCATTTCTTCCCTGCTCAGGTGGAGAAAAGATGGTTGTTGAAATCTGACTACAGTATCTTGAGGAACCATGTGGCCATTTTGTTTCAGACTGACTTGCTTGAGAAATCTGTCAAAATTTCTGTAGCTCTTTCTCTCTGAACCAGGAAAACTTATTTAAAGGGTGTGGGGGTTTATAACTTTGAAACACAATAGTGTTGAATACTCACAGTCATCCTGCAAGTGCCTGAAGGAGATGAAGAAAAGGTACAGCTATAACTGGGGAAGCTGCAAAACGGGGCAACCTTCCCTGCATGCAGAGGTACATCTGACCATTTACATTCTCTGGGAGACCCTTTATTCACTCTTGCAGACTCTGACTCTGAGGCAGCTTGCTGTTGCTCTAGACTGGTTTAGAACACTTCCAGTGCATTGAAATTCATCACCCTAGGCAAGGAAATTCGTAGCTCATATGCTTGCATAACCTGTTCCCCAGCACAACACTGCCTCACCAAATAACAGCCTTGATATTCTGCATCCTACAAAGGACTGAGTGATGCGGATGCAAAAAAGTTTAGGTGGATGCACATCTGAAAGCCTGAATAAGTAGTTGGAAGAGAAGTCTCTTGAAGGCGACTAAATAGGCAAACTGCATTAGGTTCAGGAAATCCTCGTAGTGGAAAATGGGTGAAGGTGGGGATAGCCCTCAGGGAATGTGCTATATATATATTTCTTTTCTTAATTTTCCCTGGATGTCTGATTGGACACCATTCTTATACAGTCTTCGTATTAGACATATTTATCAACCTGGTCCTAACAAAATCAAATATATTTCTGCTTGACCCAAAAATATTCAGGTCCCACAGAAAAAATAAATAGAAGTGTATATGTGGGACGGGAGGCAATAGGACAAATCAAGAAAAGTGAAAGTCAAAACCAAGTACTCAAGTGTTTTGGGTCTGCCTAGCCCCACTGATCTGAAAGGGTAGAATGGGGTCTGACTGTGGCTTTATGTAACGAGAACAGTCACAAGGGATGGAGCATCAAACAGGAGTGTACAAGCCACCCTCTGGAAGAGAAAATAAATCCTCAGAACAAACAAAGGTTCCAAGCAGGGCCTGCAACAACTGCAATTATGCAGGAGTGGGACGTTGTGCTGCACCTTACTGGGAGGTATTGCTTGTCAGCCTCAAGAGGGCTTTGGGAAGCCCTTTTCTGGGTACGTGTGTAAGGAGTGGTAGTCTTGCCACAGCTCCTTTTGCTCAATCTTGGAGCATTAGCGATGGCAGACAAACCAAGATGTTCCTGGGGACAGTAGGTTAGTCAGCAAATGAGCCTGCTGGCAGGTCACCTGCTGGTAATGTGGCATTTCCATTTATTAGGGTGTGTCTAAGCAGATATGCTGACAGCCTCTGGGCCAGACATTGACATCTGTTGCCTGAAGCGGTTCCTGCACACCAGTCCTTCCCGGGAGAATGGGCAGCAGAGCTTCACCGCGTCTCGCACAGACGCAGTCCGTGTGCTGGTGCTGGCTCAGCTATCGGCAGAGAAGAGGGAGGAATAGGAAGAGCTTTAGTCCTTGGTCGAAGCGGGCAACAGGTCTAGGCATTTGCACGCATTATCTGAGTTACCAGCTAGGGGCTACAGGAATTAACGCCAGTGATTTCCATATCAAAGGGCTTTCTGAATAAGTACCAGAACACCCTGTGTTTTTTTTTGATTGTTTTTTTTTTTTTTTTTTTTTTTTTTTTCCCCTCTCTTTCCAAAGATCAGAAGCAGTAATAGTTTAATCTTTTAAAAGAAGCCTTGATAAGGCAAAAATCTGGCTCTGGACTGAGGTTCATAACATATCCATAGATGGACAACCTTAAGCAAGCTAGAAACATGTAGCTTCAGAAAAAGAAAAAGATTAAATAATTTCTGTCCTTTTCATGGAAAAAAAGGGCCCAATGCCTTCTAAAATATCTTGTATATCCAGTGTGCATTAATGATTCAGTTAAAAGGCAGAGAACTATACTTTAAAGTCTGAGCCATACCATCTGGTTGTCTCCCTGTTCAGTGCCCTAAACATATGGCCAGAAGGAGCATATTTCCTTTTCCCTTCTCTCCTCTCTCCTTTTTTATTCTGCCTAGCCTCATTACCTTAGATTTCCTTACACTGAATTTATATGCATAAACCATTCATTTGCCTTCTCTCTTAATATAGCTGCATGATTCTGAACATCATTTAGGCTGGACTGGCAGCTCCACATTTTGCCTTGTCAGAAAAATTATTCACATTAATGCCTATTCATTCCCCTAAATCATAATATACAGGGAAGCAAATTGTTCCTAAGGATGCTCTTTGTGTCATATTACTGCCTCTTTCTTGTCACCAAAGACCGTTTTCATGTCAATTCATTCTTCTGTTTTCAAACTCCCATGTTCAGAGAAATTGTGGTGATAAGGTAAAGCTGTTATCTGCTGATAAAAATGGCTTTGAGTGTTTATGTGCTATAGATTTTTTTTAACTAGATGCCTCTTCACTTGAGTGAAACTCCTTGAATAAGACCCTTTTCATGCTAAATAACTTGAAAAGCTCTGAAGAGCCTATCTTTTTGCTAAAACTCCGTTAGTTATGTTGGTCTTCAGGTATGGATCCCTAGTGGGCATATTTCTCTGTCTTATGTATATATATTAACTTTAGCAAGAAGATATGGCTTCACCCATCCTTGTCTCTAGGCAATCTGACTACAGTGGTTTTCTGTCTGTGGAAAACACCTCAAGCTGCAAAGAAATGAAGGCCCAGCTTTCTGATTTTTGTCATGGTTGTAGTGAAGAAAATATTGCCAGCACTGTGCAGCATGTAATTCTATTGAACCTCTTTCCTGAACTTCTTGCATCCTGCAAATACCTCACCTAGCATCAGATTTGGTTAATATTTTCACCTGCCTTGAACCCTTCCATCTAGCTTCCATCTAGGTCCAAACCTTGAGGATCACAGCCTCAGGGTATTTTTCCAATGCAGGTCTGCTGGGCATTGCTCATGGCTGTTTGTACTCACACTGCAGAATTAATGCCCACAGAGACATATCAGTGCAGGGCTACTATGAAATTATTGTGTTTCTGCAGAAAGCAGTTCATTTGCAAGGAGACAGCCAGGTCCTACATAACCATCTCTCCATCAGAAATTGAACATTCACAGTCTCTATATATAATTCTAGAGGGAAACAAAAAGGGCTTTCTTTGTATAGCTCATTGTAGCCTTTAGTATTGTGATTTGTCCAAAATCAGGGATGGAATTAAGATCATTGTTTTTGCTTCAAGGAAGCTGCTGTGGTGGTATCTTCAGTTTTAGTGCTAATCAATACAGCCCACAGAAGTCAACAGTGTGAGGAGAAAGAGATGTGCCAATGTCCTTAACAGAACTTCTTAATAAAAGGATGTTTAACCTTGACTGACTTATCCAGATGCAGCAAGGTTTCATAAAATAACGAATACATCAACATATGGTAGGGACTTGAAGTTTTCATTTGAGTTCCACTGGTGACACAATCCAACAGTAGCAATTTGGAAGAGACAAATAAACCACCCCAGCTTGGAAAGAAACTACAATAGAACTGCTCAGTAGAAACACTATGGAGACAGCCTACTACTTTCAGGGATGAGAGCAATTTTGCTGCCTTTCGCCAGCAGAATAGGGAAAGCTGAATACTACTGGGAAACGATGGACACTAGTACATAATAGATGTGGAGGGTTTTGCACACAGTATGGAACAGCATGACCAACATATCAGCCAAGAATATTATATCTCCCTGGCATGGGAAATGCTGTGTTAAATACAACTGCTACAATTGATTATTTGAAGGAGGATGCTGTTTAGGTCTGGGCTTTGGCTTGACGCTTGGGGTATGTCGAGGGTTTTTCATAGCTCTGCCCAGGGCCATGGGGGAAGCATTTAGTATCTGCCAGATTCAGTTTCATATCTATAAAATTCAGACCCTAATTATTCATTCTGCTCTATCTTTTGAAGTGGGCAGGATTTTCAAAGCCCAGTATGCACTGATCCACAAAAGAATCACTGTGTATTCGAGGAGTGCCCAACATGACTGCATCCCAGCAGAGGGCTGTCTGTCTGTAGAGAAGAGAGGAGGAGAGACCTCTATAGGTCACTTCACTCCACCAGCTGCCCAGGGATGGCAAAATCCTTGCCGGGGGCTATCCTCACTCCCTGAGCGTCCCAGTGAGCAAGTGAGGTTCCAACAAAAGACTGAAGCCATGAAAAACACAGCAGATGTGGAATGCCTTCACTCTAGTCAATTTTGTAAATTGCTTCTCCTTCAGTGGCCCTGATAGATATCTTTCTTTTTGTGTTGAAAAATTATTAACTGTGTTGTGAGTTGCTATGGATGCAGCACTTGGTCTATTGCAGACTGTGCCTCTCTTATGGTGCTAGACCTCATCCTCAACACTCTCCTGGACTTATAAATACTGAGTAAATTGGCCCACTTTTTCTTGGAAGTCACAGGTGAAATAGCCACTAATTTAAAGGTGTAGGCTCAGGCCCACTATATTATGTTACTTTTTTTAATAGCATCAATCACCTCTGTTATGGCAGCCCCCTGATTCTGCCTAGCAAGTCAGGCTTCCACTCAGGTACAAATAAATCTAAAAAACAATAAAAGAAAAAAACAAATCTTTCCCTCTATAAGCCAGCACAGGAGGCTGTTTGTCCCTGGAAATGATTTTGCTTGGGACTCCATGGCGAGTCACAAAAAAACTGTATAAACTGTAGAGAAACTGCCTCTGCATTGCAGCAAGGTATTTGAAGAAATCAAAGTGATCTGCATGTAGTATGTTGTTTAGCTGCAGTAGTTTTCCATCCAGCCACAGTGTCAGGGACTAAGTGGATGGTGCTGACAGATAAACGTTTGAGAATTGCTTGGACTGACTATAGCTGCAATTACTGTAATGAGCTGAAATTTGTCTTTGGCCTTCTCAGAAGTTATTTCCAAAAAATGGATAGCGATAAGGTCTAAATCTTCAAAGCCAGTTGGCAATATTGCTAAAAAAGTACTATGGAAATTTCCTTGTACTCAGTTGTTTGTTCTTCCTCTGCTCTAAACCATTATCTTTCTTTTCAGAGGAAGGAATACTGCAGAGGCACAGATGTCAATACAAATAATTTTTTTCTCTACAGTTAAACTGTAGCATTTCTTCAGTGATTATAAAAAAATCCCCCGAAACCCAACAACAAACAACAAGATTCTCAACATTTAAGGGCCACTCTTGAATTTGAATTTTCTGACCTCTGATACAAACCATCAGATTTTAATCTTCCTCTTTGTCCACTTGTTTAATTCAAGCTGTGCAAGGACATCTTAGATTGCCATGGAGCACAGTCTCACCAGAGCAGGATCTATTCTGCAAGATGCTCTACATTCATAGAGCCTGGGACAGTTTTCATGCAGGTTTGCTCTTTTGTATTTTGTAAGGTGGTAAAAACTTCCCAACAAATTTCCTTGTTTTCTCAAAATGTTTGAAGCTGTCTACAGTTGGTGCCCCCCATCCTGTTTAAGTGATTTACATGCAAAATGAGATGTCCAAAGCAGAAGACAAGGATAATGTAGTGACTTGTCCAAAGTTGCTTTAAATAGTATTATTTTAATAACGATCCATTATTATTATAATTATTATAATTATTATAATTATTATAATTATTATTACTATTCTGTGTTCTCNAGGAGAGGAGAGGAGAGGAGAGGAGAGGAGAGGAGAGGAGAGGGAATTTCAATTCTCCTCCCTTAGAACTTGTTACATCCCCCTCACTCACCCCAGTGTTGGTAACCATGATTCAGGACAGCATGAGTAAAGAGAGAATTAGATTCACAGCTACCTTCTCTGAATGGACAAACAACCCAGTTCCTAACTGAGCTGGTCAGAAGGAGAAACTGTTTGATTTGCTGGGTTGATTAAACTGCTTTCCCTTCCCTCCCTTCTTCCTGTACCCATTTTGCACTCTTAGCCCAGAGGTTACCTGTGTTTCCCAAGGCTCAGCCCTGTGGGCCTGATATTTCTGAGTCTGTGAGGTTTTCAGCCTGCCAGGGGCTGATTTTCTTCCCAAGGGAATATTTCTTGAGAGGATTTTCTTTCAAGGACAGTTCCTGCAAGTAACTATTTTCTTCTCATAACATTTCTAAGTTCTCATAACAACTTGTCTCCCAGGTGTTGTTTCTGATACTTAACCAGTGGAGAGGTGTCAATTCTATGGACCAATAATATGCCTTTTTAGTGCAGCATGTTATAAAAAGGCTGGATGAATTGTAAATAAAGCCTTCTGATTCTCTTCTGCCTTGAACTGCAGTGAAGCTTCTTTATTTCGTGTCCGATTGTGACACAGCCCCAGTCTCAGCTGGCACAAAGAAGTAACCAGGGATCAGATAAAAGTGGGCTGAGAGAACTAGAGATAAGAATACATTGTATGCAGGGCCATTATATGATTCTCAAAGGACTTATAGAGGTTAGGGTATAGCTTTGTCTTTTGTCTGCAGCCACACAGCTTGTGGCCTTGCTTCATAATATTGCTCTGCTAAAATCATTGCTGTCCCGATACTGGGATATTTGTGTTTCACCTAAGTAATTTCCAACAAGTGCCTGTGTCCTGTCCCATCCTATGCCCTGCAGGGTGTCTCAGGTCCAGCAGGATGCCCTTCACAAGAGTCAGGATAGGAGTACTGGACTCATGGCTTCACGCAATTAGAGACCTAACCCTCCAGATCCTCCTAACTCTTTTTTTTCCCCCAGACACAATGCCCTTAAAAAAGCATGTTTCTGACTGGGTGCCAGTTCTCTGGGACAGAGAGAAACAGACAGACTAGTACTCATGTCTTCTCCTTGCTGCTTGGCTTGCTGCTTAGCCTGCTCAAGAAAAAATAAATCATCTTGCAAACTGAGAGCTTTTTATCCTGTATTGACTGAAGTTTTTCAATAGTTGTAGGGCAAAGGGGAAGCAAATTCTGGAAGAGAATGACGAAAACACACAAAGGATGTTCTCAGTTTTAGTGGACTGTACTGGACACAAGGTGGTTGGAAATAATGTAGGGCAAGTGCCACGATGAAAAATGGCATGGGTTTGACTTTAAATAAAATTTCATAAATTCTGGCTTTGAGAAGTGAGAGAAGAATAGGAGAATGAATCATCCCAAGCAATTTCAGAGTAGTTTACATAGTCTGACACTGTATGTCAAGCCACCCAGCTCTCCTATTTTTAGTACAACTAGAGATGGGTCCAAAATGTGAGGATTAGAGGTAATACTTCCCAGCATTTGCAGACCTTTGGATAGAGATTTTTGGCTCAACTGTGAGCAAAGATTTGTAGACACTTGAAGAAATTTTTTTTTCCAAGTTTCAGGTTGCATTGTGTTTCAAAGCTTTGGTTCAGGAATGTTTTGGCAAATCAAAACCAGAAGTATCTAAATGGTGAGAACAACAAAGGAAACAAAGGTTTCAACCTGGTGATAGGTTTGTTGTTATTCAGTAAAATGCTTGATCATGATTGAAGCTAGCATATGCTTCCTTCATAATTAAGCTATACAACAGTTAGAGTTAGTAACACAGAAATTTTGGAAGAATGGAAGAATTGTAATAAGTAACATCAGTTTGTCAGACACAACTTGATTTTAGTTCTTTAAAGGTTTGGGTGCTCAAATTTTTACCTCTTTTTCTTACATTTACTTATATTTGGAGGGGAATTTTAAATATATCCCCCAGGCAATTTTGATTCTTGCATCAGTAAGCAAATATCATGACTGATAACTATGACTGTTATATCTATGAGGGGAAAATATTTTACCTGTAATAATAAGAAATCCATATACAAAGACTAATTCTGGGAGAAAATTTTTCTTCTTTCCCACAGACTGTACATGGGCCTGTTTTTCCGTGGTTTGTTTGGTGGTTTGTATTGCTCTGATGGATGATTTTTGACAGTGTAAAACAAAGGCTGGTGTTCCTGACATTGAGGCAATTTGTGTTGGCCAAAGATTCTGCCCAGTGTCATTTTCTGTTCCACTTGCTGTGCCGAGGTGGCACAGCACAAGCACCGTCCCCGGTGAGGTGCTCACCCTTTTAAGCTTTTCCCAAGAAAACCCATATTTATGTTAGTCATGGAAAGCCAGGCTGTTCTTGCACCCGCTGCAGCGAACAGTACAATCACAGGGCAGCAGCTGCTTCTGGAGTCCATGAGCCCAAATGACTGGCTTTCCTCTCCATGTTACACTAGAAAAGGTGGCAAGATGATCTTGTCGTATTTTTTTGAGAGATCAACCAAAAAAGTGACTTTTTCTGTAAGGCTTTCATTCAAATAATTTTGCAGCCATTTCATGTAAAACCAAAGCCACTCTAATAATGACTTGATTAGATGATTTCACTTCAATTAAACTATACCCATACTGAGCACGTGTCAGAGCTGCTTATGTTCATGCCCACAAAGTGAAGAAAAAGTTCAAATTAATCTAAGCTAATGCATTACAATTTAAACAAATGCATGTGTGAAATAAGAGAGAAAAACAAAAGCTGGGGAAAGCTACTTTAAATTCCAGTTTCTGGTTTTGTCTGGGAGTCACAAGATCTTGTACATTTATGTGTCTGAAAGAGCAGAGACCTATCTTCCACAGTATTTTGGCTTTGGATGGTTAATACAGGGGAGGGATTATTTTGTTTTGGGGGGATGAATCTATTTTTTGGCATACTGTGAGGCATGGGAGATTTCAGCAAGAATATGCCAGTTAACAACCAATAGACAAGAGAGCCTTTCCAGCACACAGAGGAAAGGTAAATGAAAGAAACATCTTCATCACTGCATTATTCATCCATTGTTAGACAATTGAGTTTACCATTGAACAGGCAGTAATGGATTCATATGGGGTGCTGTACAGCATGCAAAAAAATTTAAATATTTTAAGACTATATATGTATATGTTTTTCTTGGGTTTGTTTTTTTGGGTTTTTGTGTTGTTGTTGTGGGGTTTTTTTGTTTGTTTGGTTGGTTTTGGTTTTTTTTCTTTGTTTTGTTTTTTTAATTAACTTCTTCCAGGGCAGTTTTTCAGCAGTACACTGGAACCCTCAAATGCTTTTTCTGCCAAGCTGCTTTCCATCATGGTAGCCTCTGGTATTCATGAGGAGAAGACATAAGCAGAAGGAACAGCTTCCTTTGACACCAGTCACAGGCCTTTCTTTCGCCTAGGCTACAGGCACCAGTGACACCATCATCCACCTCTGGCACCTCCTCCCTTGGCATGCCACACTGTCCAACTGCTTGCTCACCTCAATGGCACACTTTGATTAGTCCCATTCAAAATTGAATGAACTGTGCTGAGGATGCATCTCCCTGGGGACATATCCTACAAGGCAGCATAGAAAAATCTGTGCTAGAATTGACTCCCTGTTTTTTTTCTCCTGCCCCAAGGCTACCCCAGTCAACTTCTCACAGAAGCAATAGCTAATCTTTGTTTCATACTGTAAAATCCTCCCCTTTGGTAAGTGACAGCACAGCCCTCATATTCTTACAGACACTTCAACTGGTAGAGAACTCTAGAACCAAAACAATAATTGTGCCTTAGAGATACAAGGGTATCATATGGGGCCCAGAGGAGTGGCATGGTCTTTATCAAGAGGAAACGATACCCATGTGGACAGTGCTGCCTGCTCTGAAGGAGCAGCAGGAGCATCTGCTCCACCTGACCTGGAGGCCAGAACCTGTTTGCTAAAGCAATTGCAGTTAGCAAGGCAGTTTAAACAGTAGGACACCACATAGTCTGATAATAACAGTTATTACTGTAATTATTACTAGTTTTTCTCCAGCCAAGCAATGAGAATTGAACTGATTTCTGTCCTTCAGCATCTACTACGAGAGGTTTGGTACATCTGATAGCAAGAATCTATTCTTCAGCTGTATTTACCAGTCAAAACGTATTGAGAACATCGATATTTAAAACCAATCTTGTAAAACAACCATAATATGTCGAAATCTAAAGTATAAGTATTTTATGGAGGGCTTGCAATCTGAATTCCTGAAACTGAATCTGCTGGATTCTTTTGCTGCCCCACAAGATGAATCTACTATAAGCATAAGGCTTGGCCAATAAAAAGCAACAGGGCACATTCCTTGTCACTATATATAGGAAAGCCCATGCACTGGCAATCCTGTGGGCCTTGGCATGCTGAAATAAGTCAGGATAATACAAGGTTATGGTTCCCTCAGTAACTATATTTCAGTCACAGTACAGGTATATAATCAGACATAAAAGTTACCATGGCATACTGTGATACAAAATGTTATGTATGCCCAAGGGCCTTTGAGTTATGATTTTTGCAAGAGTTAATTTGGTGCTGTTAGTGGAGTGATTCTTTTAAAGATGCAGTCAAGGTAACATTTTACATTTAATTTCTCCATTGCCGTTCTCTTTGGCCTTGTCAGCTGTAAGAAAAAATCAATGGTGCATAAATCTCTGCTCATGTAACTAGGTAGTAACACTGAAGATGTGCAGCAGGAAGGTCACAGACATGACTGTCTACTTCAAACTTCTTGAGGCTTGACAATGTGCTATCTTAAGGATTTCTGTTTCCTTTCCAGATGCTTAACCACAACCAATAGAAAGGAACCAATAGAGACTTTTGTCTCAATATAGAGACAAGTTGCTTATTCACCAGATCTAATCGTGGTCTTTTTCTTTTGTTGTTTGACCACATCACTGGTTCACCTTCAAACAGTTTCCCTCCAAAACTCTTCACTCTCTAGCTAGATATTTTCCATACACTAATACAGAAATACTCTTCAGGTACTGTTATTCGTGATATGGCTTAACAAAGTGTTCCCTCTAGGGGTTTCTGTTGGAAAAAAAATAACTAACAATAAAGCAAAAGGAAAATAATATAACAAGCATTATAGTCCCACATTTGGGATGCCACAGACTGGTTTTTCACTAAGTGGCAGAATTCTTCTTATTACCTCCCTCCTTCCCACTTGACTGTAACTCCAATAGTAAGCAGAATCAAGAAAATCAAGCATTGTTTGTGAGAATGTGTATCAGTGGCCTTGGAAGTCTTTCTTAATTTAGCCCTTCTGATTAGTTATTTTATACATGACAGATGTACCTGCAGTAGTGACCCAGACATGAGCACATTTCTCAAAAAAGCAAGTTTCATTAGCAGAGACACAACAGATGTGCTGTGAAATTTAGATGTTGAAAAGCAACAGGGATTTGTTGGTAAAGCTCGTGTTTCCAAGTGATAGGAGAGGATAGCAAACCTCCTATCTCTCCTGTACAATCCTTCATCTGTCACTAACCCTAATGGCTGGTGTTTTACATATTGCATTTCATGTGCTGAGCCTAACAGCAGTGGGTATGAGTTACCCACAGTACTCCCAGTTCTAGGCAAGCAGTAGCTGAAACCCAGAGATTTCATAAAACTGAAGATGTAAGCCTGGCTTTTTGTGGACTTTACATGGGAGAAAATCTTGTGCCCTAGTTATAACAGCTGCAGCTATATTTTCACATGTGATTGTAAAGAAGCATGAGGTTTTGTTTCCAGAAAGGAGCAAGTTCACACAAATCTATTGGGAGCTGCAAGCACTTGATGTCTTTGGAAAGTAGGTCATTACTATGTGCCTAATTTGAGGTAGCCAAATCTCTAGCACTGCCCTGATTGCCACAGAAAATAGTGTTCAGCAGAGAGGTGAGATTTTTGAGAATACAGACTGTGCTTTCCAACTACTGATAGAGAGAAAGATTAAACTGCCTTTTATTTCTCAGTGAATCTATTTATGCATTCCTCTTACAGAAGTGCCTAAGCATTGCTGCCTCCATATTTGAGGAGATAATCTTTACTGTGTTTCTGCTCTGGACAGTGTCACAGCCACAGAGAGGATGAACATTTGCTTTTGTAACAAAAAATTTATGACTTCTTAGCTGTCCTCTGTGACTCTCCTAGCAAATCATACCCTTGTTAATATGAGGTGGCAGGCCACAGGTGATGTAGCATTTTCTCCATGGGTTCACCCTCACCTCTCCTTCTCAGAAGAACCTTTCCTCTGCAACAACATCCCTCCTCTGTCAACTCCTGTCTGCTCAGCCTCAGGGATTCCTATTAATCAGCAGCAAAATCAAGGCAGTGATTTATGTGAAGGACAAAAAGTCCAGAAAGAGTTTTCCATGCAGTGGTACAGAATTTCTGAACCAGAGCTTCCAACTGAACAGGGGAGAAGGGCAAGGAAGATTGCAAATATTTAGCCACCTGTGTGTGAGAGGAAGAAATGCACCCTCCTTAACTCCACTTGCTGAATGTCTGCACTGGAGCCAGAGGACAGTGAAGCCTTCTGGCAGCTCAGAACCACCCCAGGTCAGCAGGAATTCCTGCAATGTGCTGGGTCGGTCCCTTCAAACAGCTCCCTCCCGTGTTACAGAAGCACATGGAACAATATAACAAAGTAAAGGCTTTTCTCAAGATAACAGAGGTACTTTCCCTGTCAGAGAGAAAGCAGATCACAGTGTGAAGAAGCTGCTGCCCTGCCCACTGTGCTCAGTGGAAGTCCAGGTGAGGCATCCAATAGTCTGTGGGGTTAAGAGGCTGTGAATTATCTGCCACAAGACAGAGGAGCTCTGCAATCCAGCCTCACTAATACCATCAACAGCAGGTTCCTGAACCCAGTCAGAAAGTTTGTGCAGCTCATTTGCTAATAAGCAATGATGGAAGAGAGGCTGGGAGGCAGCAGACCGAAGAATTCACCTTTGCCATCAGTGTTTAATGCTGCACTGGCTGCTTGTGTTTGCTTTAAGCTCACGTAGCTGCTACACCAACTGCTAGAATTCTGTGTATTTGCATTATTTTGGATTGGGAAATTGTTTAGGAACAAATAAATAAATCCAGTGCCCTGTGGGATTTCATACAGTGGTATTTTTCCATAGTAAATTATATTTTGCTCAGTGGAATCTGAGCCAAGAAAAAAGTGGTTAGCATCATTTTCATTTATCACTGAATATGCGGCCAAAACCTAAAAGTAGCCAACCAATACAAGTTTAAAAAATACTGTAAAATGCAAAATTGCCTATTTCATGCAGGTTACTTGGTGGGAAATGTTCCCTATGGGTTCCTGGAGACACATAAAACTAGTGGATGAGCATGAGGCATTGCCAAATGAGGGATGGGGACTCACAAGAGAAACCCACAACCTGAGGAAAAGGACAATTTACAGGTAGTTTCTCCAAGCTGTCAGAGTGCAACCACAAAAAGTAGGAAGATGCTTGCTAGAAAATCCTGGCACAATGCCAAAAGCTCCCCCCTGTGTGACGTTTCCCACTTGCCTATCCATCACTCTTTCTCCAGACACATTCCATGTAAAATTTCTATTTTGCTTGCAATTCACTCCTTCAGCCCTCAGTGACGAGCCACCAGCGGCATTGACCTCAATGGGACATAGAGGTGTATTATAGAAGAAGCTGATTTAGGAGTACCAAAGCAAATATTCATCCTGAAATTCAGAAGCATTTTGGAAAGGTATGCTGAAATGGGACTGGAAACACTGGGGGTATTTCCATGCAGTAGCCAGTCACTTCTCCAGAGCCTCCAGCAAGCAGAGTGCTGGCAGTCCTGAGGCAAGTTAGGTGAAAGACAGTTGAGTGATCTCTGCTTCAGAGTGTGGCTGATAGAGCTGTGGGTATAAACCTTCAAGTCAGAGACATGACTTCTGTCAGCCTTTCAACACATAAGAGGAAAAGAGTTCAAGGATGTAGGAGACAAAATCAGTGAAAGTAACATAATATTCGAGAGCTCGCCACAACTAGAAGAAAACAAAGAGAGTTGTTAGCTGTCATCCCTCATTAAAATGTAAAGCAATGTCTTTGTTTACTCTGTAAATATGACTTTTTCTTCTTTTCTCCTCATGCTCTTCAAACAGATATAAAACTCAGGTATATCAGCTTCCAGAGGGGGTACAATCAAAAAAATATCTTTTTCCAAGAAACATCAAAAAAATATATCTTCAGCATATGTCTTTATGTAGTAGAAGTTGGGATGCAAAAATGGGGGGATTTGGCTCAAGCATTTATCCTGCCCATTTCAGAGAACACTATGGCTTAAAAAATTGCCTGAGTACTCTGCAAAAGAGCCCTAACAGGATTCCACATCATATTTATTCACCAGTAAACATGCAGCAGCAGACTCTGTAGGGACTTTTCCTGCTGTTCTGACCTTTTCTGAAAATCCTGTCATCCTTCATTTAAGAACTATTCCAGCAGAAAATGTTCCTCCACGTACACTGCTCACTCTTGCCACTCTGCCTTCCTCAAGTCTAAGCTGTAGTTTGCAGTGGGTGATGTACACCCCTGTCACTGCAGGTTTAGTACAGCACCCCTTTTGATCTGCTTATCTAACAATGCCCCGTGCAGGGGCGAGGGAGCGAGAGGGTCCATTTCCTTTAGTCCCACACCTTTTCTCACCTTCTGCTCTGGGCAGTACTCTGCTGTGCTTTGATTACCTAAATCGTATTTTCCTCCCGGTTTGCAGCAGTTTTAATGAGAATGTCCTTTGTAAACTCTGAAAGCCATGGACACTCCCACTGCTCTTAGAAAGACAGCGGAAAGATTGGGCCTGCTTTAGAAAATGTAGTGTCACCTTCTACTTTCAGCATCAGTGACAGCATTTAAGAACAGAGCATGACATGTATCCAACCAAGTGGAAGTGGGTTGGAGCAAAAATGAGAAATTAATGTAACACATATGGTTTTATTTTCCCTGTAAATCATGTTCAATTTGGGTTATAATGATTTACACTAAAAGCACATTTAACTCCAATTTGGTTCTATGTAACAGAACAGATGGGGGAAATCCACAAAGCTGTACTATCCTGCATAAGTAAGAATGATTGCATTCATATCCTGATGTTTTTTCCTTTTTCTCCTCCCCGTCCATCCTTGGGTATTTCATTTTTATACTCAAAATAAAATAAATTCACAAGTAATTTATGGTCTGAGTTTATGCGGTGTTATTTGGGGAAGAGGGGTGAGTTTTCAAATTAGTAGGTAGCCATTGCTGTGCAAGAGCAACTTTGTCATTCTGCTGTCCCCTCTTCTTCCTCTTGTCCTGTATTTGTACACAAATACCATTGTTGCTATAGGGCAAAGCACATTGTTCTGCTTGCAAAGAACGCACCAACCGGCGGAGAGAGAGGGATTATGTGTATTCCCACAGCTGTGCTGGCACAAGGGGAGACGCTGGTGCATCAACATGGGAGCTACCAAAACAGAGGCAAACAAGGCTGTATTGTTTCAGTTCCACTGAGGAAAACATGAGAGAATGTTTTCTTTTCCACCCATGAAGAAGGAGAAAAACAATATGACCACACTTTTGTAATATCCAGTAGGAGAAATCAGCATCTTAAGGAATTTCTAGGAAAAGAAAAATCTCCCCTTGAAAAATTAAGACCACTCCAAGTGCCCTAAGGCTTCCTGTTGCTTTTAGTCCTGTTTGCCAGGCTTGGTTCCCAGGCCCACAGCGTCCAGCCAAACAGAGGCTGACAGAAATTGCCTTTGCCACACTGGTCAGAGCTGAGGATAGATTGCCAGCCCACCACAGGAATTGCTCTGAGCCAGCAGCCCACTCTGACTCTTTTCAGCAAATAATTTTACAGCCCTGGAAATTACTCTGGACTGGCAAATGACATTATTTTTATGGGCCATTGCCTCATTGCAGCACTTTGCTCCATCCACTTTAGCATAATATGTCCTTTTATGCACTGTTTTACCACCCTGTTATCTCAGCTCCTTACAGAAGCATCCTGCCATAACGCTGTCTCCTACCACATGGGCAATATGACTTGAGAGCAGTGTGCATTAGTCTCAGCACTGCTCACCAGGACTCAGGAGGCCAAAGACCATCATTGCCCAAGGCAGGGACTGTTCATGGGCTGCTGCAAGGGCTTTGCCTCCTCCATGTACCGTTACACCCCTGCCCAGAAAATAATCAGTGCTACATTTTTGGTTAAAGCCTTGCACCACCTCTGGTGGTCCCCCCAGATTCTCCTTCCCCCCCAGGGCAAAACAAAACCTTATTCTGAGAGGCTTCAGTTGGACTGGAAATGCTCACATTAGAAATGTGAGAGGGAGGATAGCTGGACTTGGTACAGCTGGCAATGCTGCTGTCACTGGTAAGGCTCAGGGAGAGGAACAGGAGCTTACTCTTGTCTTTGGGAGGAGAAATCTGGAACCCAAAAGAATCTTTTTTAATTTGCCTCCCTTATAGAGAGCTAAGTTCTTGAGAGCATGAGCAATATCACATAGCTGAAAACTGCCTAGCTCAGCAGGGACCCCCCTTCTGGAGCAACATTGGACTAAGAAACCTCACATATGTTTTATATATAACTAGCCCAGTCACACACTTAAAAATTCAATTCAAATGTCCTTATACCTATTTGAAAGTTTTTCACTGAGAACAATAGGAACTCAGAGAAGAGGACAACTTCTTTCTAGAATAGAGGGTCTACCTTTGTAAATTTCAGAAGGAGTAAAAATTAAACATCTTTCTGACACTGTCACTCTTGCTCTGGCCATAGGTCAAAGACCGTAGGACATGAACCCCCATTGGTGGCTGTTTATTAGCCGTGCTTCCAGAGCTATGCTAGACCTTATCCTCCTGAAAAATGCATAGGTATAGCTGCTAACTTCTTCCCAAAAGTCCATAAGCAAATTAGAAATCCAAAAGTTCTATTTTAGGAGACCAGGAGTTCTTATTCCAGAAGTTAATCTATTAATCCCAAAGAATCAACACTTCAGTAGTGTAAAGGTAAAAGAAAATGTTGGATGCTTTTTTGAACTAGAAAGATTAATATCATTGAAATCAATAAAAATTCCACTGGCTTTATTCACAGTCTAGCCATGGACTAGCATTCAGAAGGCGAGAGCTCATTTCTGTACATTAATTGATCACTTGTTATAATGAGCCTTCTAACTATTTAGAGGTCTTTCTGCATTTTTTTACTTGGTATTTTCAGATCTGGCCCTGCTGGCTTTCTCAGCATGACTTAATTTCAATCTACTTGTCGTTGTTATCTCTCTTACCCTCTTTGTCTATCCCTCATAATTATCCATCTTCACCTGCTCTCCCCACACTAATTTCCCAAACAGCAGGACCTGACCTGCTCTTGGGCTGCCTCCATTGCTGCCTGGCCATCCTGCTGCCAGCTTCACAGGGGACCACAAGAGGATGGTTTCTATGCCGACAAAAATGTCACTTTAATTCATAAGCTGCAGGTTTCAGACAATTACAGGAGATGGTAAATATATCCTGGGTACAAACAGGTTTTAAAAAATGATCTGACAGGAAAAAGCCCAAGCCACTAGCTAGTGGCTCTTTTGAGAAAAACAAAGTTAGATTCTAGCATGACAGATTCTGCTGTGCACTATGGTGGCACTGACATCACCAGGACAAGTCACTGAGAAACAAATGCTATAGAGCATTTAATTCTGCCATAAAACTGCTCATAGATTAGTTTATGACATACATAAAAAAACTTATATTTTTTTGTACAGCTGTTCAATGCATATATTTTTGATAAAAGAGATCAATAAAGTAGAAGTAATAATGAGTTTTTCTTGTTGTTGATTTCCACTAGTGTTTTTCCTTTTGGGTTTCTGGCCTATAAGATACTTACTAAAAATGTTTGTGTTTCTGGCCCAACTTCCAGCCCCAGCAGCTTTTCAATGTGATATGGAAGTGGATTGCCCTGGAGCTGTTCACCTCGATCCATGGGTAAGACCAGAGAATACTCTAGGATTCTCCACAAATTAGGGAGCTCTGACATATTTCTCTACCTGTCCCACTGCATCTCACACAGGAAATCAGCACCATGGTTTTTCCCTAATTCACTCCTGGTTTGAATAGCTGAGGGGGGAAGATGTAGAGGAAGTACTCAAGGCTAAGAGGACAAAACAAATCTGGCTGTAAAAATAATATTTTAAACTTTCAGAAACAAAAGGCTGGGCACCAAATGCTTTGCCTTGTGTAGCCTGCATACACTGATGTGCAGCTGTCCCTGGGCTGTGTCCTGGCACACATTTATAGCCTGGGACTCCCATATAAGAACAAGGACTGTGCCCTGTTTGCACAAACCAAACTAACTTTGCTCTCTCCAGAGTTCCATTCTGATACTGGGACCTGGAAAACTATGTGGCTACTCCTCTGGGCCAAATGTAGCCCAGTGGAGGAGGAAGGACTTCACACCCTTATTCCTTTCAGCCGTGACTGGTAGGAGGTTTGTCTCAGAGCTAAGTAAGGAATTTTTGAAGGGAACACCATACCTTCCTAAGAGGCTGATACTCAGAACATGTACAGCTAAAGGGTAGAAAGACTGAAGTTCATTACCAGTTAGGAAAGGATTTGGGGTAGATTAATTCAGTATTCAAAGTCTTCTATTTGTGAAGTTTTTAATATAGAATTTGAAATATTAAATGCATTTATTAGTAGAAAAACTTAAAATAAAAAAGAAATGTATACATATCAGTCTTGAGTATCAAGGGAATTATCCTGTGTTTTTCTGTCCCTTGTGTATTCCATTTGCACCATTCATATTTGTTCACAAACTTCCTCTAGCCATCAGAAACAAAAATTGTTAGGAATCCAAGATTCTCTTTCCTGTCAAACATCTGCATAGAGCTTTGTTCAGCTTCAAAGCTAAAGCCAACTGTGTTTAATATCTCAATTTGCCTCTGAAGCAGCAGCAACAGCAACTGACAGTAATAAAACCCTACAGGAAATAAACTCAGAGTAGAGCATATGTGAGCCAGGTCTTGGGTAGATCTATCTTAAAAGACAGGATAAAAGGCAAAGGCAAGAGCACTTTGCATCAGCAGGTTAAAGCGTGTTTGCCAATTGCTTGTTGGAATTAAAAGATCTTAGAGAGCTGCTCTCTTCATCCCCCTTACACAGTCACACAGAGACTGCTAGGCTTTAAGTCAGCCAAGGGTCTTATATTTCTAGCTATTTTGGTGTATTCTGAAATTGTTTCTATTCTTAATACTCTATAGTCATTAAATTACAACCAGCTGTGTCCTGTCACTGACTTTTTTTTGCAAACTGTTTTTAAAATGTAGGGCTTGCAGTTCATTGCTGTTTGGTTATCTGAGACCTGAATAATAAAACAGCATATACAAGAGCAGAGAGCAACCCATGATTTTGTCCAGTAGTATTTTCCAGTTAATATGAAATGCAGTCAAAATGTAGAAGGGTCTGGACACTGAGGAAAACTGATCACAAAAGAGGTTTAAGGCATAAAGGAAATTAAAGCACAAACCGGCTTTGCTTAAGTGAACAGGAGTGATATTTTGACATGTCATTTAACATTTCCCATATGGCTTCAACTAGAGCGTATTTGAAACCTTTCAAAACTTTTTCCTTATGTGCAAAATGACTCTTTACGACAAAGGAGAACTAAAAAAACCCTACCATAAACTATTTGGCCATTAAAGACATTTTAATTAAACAATTGAACTGGCCTGTGTGTCTCCCAGGTGGCAAAGTCTGGGATGCTGCTTTTAAACAGCCGCTGCTGGCAGAGGCATGTTTGCTGCAGGGAAGAGGTGAGATTAGCCCCCCTGCTTAGAGCTATCCCTGGGCTTCAGGGGAGCTCACTTAGTTCTGACCACATGAATCTTCTTTCTGGTATGTGGTACACGACCAGGTGAAGATAAAGATTTTTAAAAATAACATCTGATGCTGAGGCTGTCAAAGTGTTTGTGCACATAGCTCAGCCTGCTATGCAGGAGCATGATTTTCTAGCAGTTGGGAGCTCTGTTCTTTTTGAAGGTATGGGTCAGAAAGGGTATGGCATGCTCAACAATCAAAACCAAACAGCTGCCTTTGAAAGCCAGGAGCCAAAATATGTGAAGATCCTAAAGTCTGACTATTTCCTTTCTTCTTCTAGACCAAGTTTGCACCCAAAGTTCAGGCTGCAGAGTGGTGTTATTTGCTGTGTGTTGCCATATGTCTCCCTAGGAGGTAGAAACTGTGGTGGGAGCTGTGTACAACCCAGGTATTGGCTGGCACCTATCAGGAATAACTGGGAGTAGAAAGAAAAAAAAAATTAAAACATTATGGGGGAATACAACAAAACAAATATTAAAACACCAGAAATTGGGATACTTTGGCAAATAAGTAACCAAAGACAGAAGAAATTTGTACAAAGAGAGATTTACAATGAGTAAACAAGTAGGTGGCCCTTCTTCCCAAGTGACCTTGCAGGGCAATTACAGCCTTAATTAGCCCTTGAAAAGCACCCAGATTTGCTGGGGAGAGGCGTTCCCAAAGGGCAGGGGAATGTGAAGAGAGATCTTTTGCTGTAGGCTTGCCATGATCCACCAGTGCTGTTCAAGGGCGCCGTGGGCTGGCGTTCAAAGGTCTTTCCTTTCCACCACTGTGTGCTTAAGCCAGGGCTTTCTATTCAAGGAACAAAGGCCGAGCTAAATCCACCACAGACAAAAACCCAAGGGGATGGGGAGTGGTTTCTACCACTTTGCAAAGAAAATTGGGGTTTTTTTGAAGTATAGAGTGCAAAAGGCTCAGAGGACCTCTGCTACTTTGCCGTAAAAATACTGCTCCTATGTGGCTTTTGACAGACATTAATGTTTGCCTCCATACACGTGTCAGAGGCAGGTTGACAGGCTCTTTTCCAGCAGTCGTTTCTGCAGTACTTTTTGGGATCCAAGTTGATTTGATTGCCCAGCACTGCTGAACAACACCCTGCAAACAGCACTTTAGTTTCCTCTTTTTTTTTCTTTTAGTTATTCCATGCAAAAATATATAGCCTGCTGAAGAGCAGGGAATGTTCTGAATCCCTGTGGGGTAGCAAGCAAAACAGATAATTTCTTCTGTTACAAATTGTCTAATTGTCGAGCAATTGTTGCTGCCAAGCAGTTCAGCAAACAAACTGAGGCAGTTTGACTTGGAAAAAATGAAAGACAGTGACTAAGATCCCTTGCATTCCTTGTTTTCAGCAAAAAAAAAATGAGCCTGCTTCTTCAGAAAACAGAAGCTGAGGAAGGAGAAGCAGTGGTTTCGTAGTTTTTTTGTTTGGTTTTGTTTAAAGATTTTAAAGATGGGACTGCAGTCAAGGTGATGATGGTTTCTTCAAGGAGCAATATAGCCCATGTTATAAACACACACATTTAGCCGGAAGAAAAAAATGAAAAACCACAAGATCCTCAAACAAGCTGGACTGTAAGGGAAAAAGAAAATACACACATACCCTGCTAACAATGAAGCATCAGTTCACACAGGTTCTAATGAGTGGGTGAAACAGGAGCTATAAAACAACTGTATCGTGTGATAAATCGACTTGGCCATGACCGAGTCCTTCCCAGTGTCAGAGGCTTCCCTAATGCTGATATTCACGGAATTTTTTTCTTTTGTGAGTCATGACTTGGCATGCTTTCCTTCTCACTCCTCCACAGGCACAGCAGCAGGAGAAGCATGTCCCTGGCTGGCCAAGCTCAGGGTGGGCTCAGTGCCAGTGGCAAGTGCGGCACCCTGGCCAGGCTGTGGTCAGAGGACCTCTCCCAGAGGGAATTTTATCAGCATCTGGGGCTCAGTTAGCTGGGCCCAAAGGGCTGATGTCTCTCTCCCTTCTTTTCAGGCATAGCCCAAGCTCCCTTGCTTAGAGTGGGGTATTGAAGCCCCTACACCAGTGTCAGTGGTTACAGGGTATCCCTAGTGGGACCTCAGTGAGGCTTGCTCTAAATTACTTCATTGGTGGAGCTGCCTTGAAATACTATTTGTCAGTTATAGGACATGATTTTGAACAGCATCCTCTCTAACAGGGATGGAAATGCTTTCCTCTGCACTAGTACATTCAGAGTAGTGGAGGTTGTGGAAATGAGTTTCTATACATTCTATTGACTCATGTTTGGGTACTAAAGGATGGGTTTCTGTGGGAGGACAGATATAGTGCTGAAGGCAACCTTGCCCCCGATATATTGCAGCTGTGTTAATTATGGGAACAGCCTTGAACCCACAGCTGTGGGTGTGATAAGAGAGTGAGTTAGCTGGTAGGGAGTCAGTTGGAGTCTGCTGGTTGTGCTGTGAGGATGAAGGGACAGGAGGTTGTGTGAGGGAAAGAAAGGGTAAGACATCATATGAGTGACAGACAGGGTTAGGTGGCTGTGCTAGGGACAGGAAGGCGTGAACTGGAACTGCAGAAGGAAGAGACAAGGAGAGAAAGAGCTGGAGCTGAGTAGAGCTGCCCATGGGAGGCTACATAGAAATGGTATGAGAGATTTTTAGATAACAAGATGCTGATGTTTGAAGCCTCCTTTGGTGTCAGTTGTACCGCCTCTGTCAGGTTTCTGTTTGGGAGCAGGGGAATAAGACAAGTGTCTGAAACCCCATCAGTCTCTGAGACCAGGTTAGGCAGTCACCAGGCATAGTGTGTCTAGGCTGCCTGTTTAGATGGGAGCAGTGGTTTGAGAATTAGGAGAAGAGAATTTTGGGGGGGAGCAAAAAAAAGGGAGGTACAGTCCCAGTCCAGTCATCATGTGGATGTCAGGTTGATTTGCCAGGCATGAATTTATGGCATCTTGACAATGTTCCAGGGTAATGGTGCCCTGGGTGAGGGTTCTAGCTTTGCACTTTATGCTTGACTCCTGGTATTCACGCTTTTCTTATCCCTCTCAGCTCGGTAAAGTTGCAGTGGAACAGAGTAATATTTTAAAGAGCATCAGGAGGCAATGTGCTAGTGCCAGAGCTTTACAGTCAAGAGTTTTGACATTGGGGTGTGGCAAGTTACAGGACCCCCACCCCCAACTCATATTAGGCTGCTTGAATATAGTAATATAAGGACTAGTGATGGGCAGAAATACTTGATTTTTTCCCCCACACCCACTGATGCCCCAAGTCTGCTCCTGCTCGTCCTGATCCTACAGCAGGAGAAGATGGGCTGCACAGGCTTTGGTGGTGGTGGATGGTGCAGTGGGGAATTTGGTGTACCGAGCAGAGCTGTGTGTAGAAGGGAGGAAAGGGGCACAAGATTAGTATCTAAGATACCACTGGGTGCTTTTGTGCTTTGTATTTGGATCCAGCTGACTGAGACTTGCTGATTTTGGCAAAGCTATGTATATCACCCATGGCTGCTTTTGTTGATACTGCTCACCTGTTGGCACAATCCTTGTGAGCAGTGGGCTCCTTTAGATCCCGGGACAGACAAGAAGAAGCAGAAGGTACTGACAGCGAAGATAGGCCTCCATCATTTGAAGACTTTTCAGCTGCAATGGCTCTCTCAGGATTTTTGAGAGAATGACACCTAGAGATGAGTCTTTATGCAATGTCTAAGTCTGTAAGAGTAACGTCAAAAAAAGTAAAAATATTTCTTATGGGGATGCTTCTTATGAATCCAGGATAATCAAGTGCTGGAGGCAAGATAACAGCTCATGGGTGAATGGGTCTGAGCCACTGATGGCAGTTCCTGTGTCCTTACAAGACAGAATAATGTGACTGAGAGCCAGAGGAAGCTGAGCAGTGGGGACAGACAGCAGAAACCTGTGGATTTTATTACTGCTTAGTTTACTGCAAAAAGAAATTGCAATCTTGCACAAATGCAAATAGGAGGCACCCAGCTCAGAATAAGCTGTGGAAAGAATGGAAAGTAGGCAGGGTATTAAATATGAGATGAGAAATGTTGATAATTTATTATTATGGCTTTAAGAGAAATATACAACTTTTATGATGTGATTTTAATTAGAAAGTCAGGAGAGAAAAGTAATTCTAAAAATATTGCTCAGAGATTTGTACTAGGAATCACTGAAATACATCCACAAAACCAGCATGGGGCTGCTAAGGATGGTTATATGTGTATCAATAAAATATCTGGAGAGAACAAGCTAACCTGAAAGTGATGGCCCACTCCCATTACCCTTTGGGGTCAGACACTTGACTACCTGAGGATGATCTCCATTGTCCTGTCCAGTGGCTATGTACACCAGGTGAAATGAGATGTGAGATCACTATGGTGTGGAAAGGGCAGGTTATATCACTGAACACTTGGCAGGATTAACTCACAACTTGCCAGTGTTTCCTGGTGCAGAGGAAGAACTGAAGCCCTGTATCCTCCACCTATATCCCAACAACTGAGAACCTAAAGCAGCCATAGGAATTTCTGACACATTGCTTTCTAGCCAGCTTCTTCCTTTGGTCCCTGCGTTGCTCAGCTTCCTCCGCTGGGTCCTCCATGTCAAGAGAAGTCCAAAGGAGATTTACATCTCCTTTATGGCTCAGGTATTAAGGCTCTTGGCCTCGCCAAGGAGAAAAGCTGAGTTCTGCTAAGGCTCCCACATCCCCCAGCACAGTTTTGATGCCCTCACTGAGTCTCTGAAATCTGTCTGTCTCATTATGTGACATGGATATCCACCACCAGAGAGTTTCTCAGAGGTTGGAGAAGTAAATGACCTTTCTGGTGGTTTCAGATGACCTCCACAGCCTGTGAAAAGCCAGAGACATCTGCAGAATAGTATTTTTGCAGCACCTTTCTTTTCAGCCTTCCCATCTGTGGTGCCTTTACTGGGCAGAAAATCTAAGCATCTTGGACAAGAGCTTACTTCATCATTCTTTTGTGCATCCTCCTCATACACTGGGCAGGAAGGACTGCCCACTTTTCTCCAAGGAACACTTCAGGACATCATACAGATGCTGTTTCTCCTCAGGGTATTCTGACCTTTCAAAGAAAAGGAATTCAGAATGCAGCTGGCTTGTAAGAATTACTCTGCTTCTCTTCACCACTTCTGTTTGCTAACAATGGGTTGCCTGTTTTTAGATAAACAATAATTTAAAATAGTGAACACAGATTTGTGTGACTGGTTCCAAAGTATGAATGTACAAGTGATGTGCTGTTAATGCTGGGACCACAGGCAGATAGTAGATGAATAGTAGTTAGAATGAACAGCTGAAATGTGATCCTAGATCCATTCTCCTACTAACAGGAGAATTGTAAGATCTGCCATGATTCAGGGTCAAAAGAGAAGGATTTGCTGTTGTTTTAGCCATGAGCAAGGGCAGATTTGTCTCATGGTGATTCCAACATGCAGAGTGTTCCTGGAGGAATATGTCCTTCAAGGGCTGTTTGCTCTTACAAGCTTGGCAGAAGTTGGTCTTCTATTTGCTCCCAGTGTTTCATTGAAGTTAATAGTAATTTTTCAGAAGACCAAATCCTACTGATGACTTGCCCCTCACTAAAAAGCCATGCAGGCTCATGGGTTGTTTTTGGACAGGGTTTACCAGCTGCATTTGGGTTTTGTTTGAGACCTGGTGTTCCAGTCTCCCTTTCAGCTGCACTACAATGCTGAGCTAGCCAAGGAGCTCTCTTGGGCAACTGCTTCCTGCCAAACTGAGCCCACAGGGAGTGAAGGATATCCTTCCAGCACAGCTTCTGAGGAGCGCAGTCCAACAGAGCAGCCAGTCTCAACCATTTGTAGTAAGATAAAAACACAGGCTGAGCCCCCTTCCCTGAGGGCTGTGTGCTCTATAGGTATCAGTAGGGTGAGTGCTCGTGACGACAGCCTGCCACTCAAACTGCAAACACACGCACTCCAAGGTCACCAAGTCACTTATAGGAAGTGAACCAGAATAAACAGCCTCTTTAACAGGCTTTATTTTCTAGCAGAAAGCTCCAGCTTTGCTCTCCAAGGGAAGTTGCCTGTGGTGGGGTGCATGGGGATTTATCTGGCTGTGGTTCAGATGACTTACATGCTTGGTCCCCTCTCCCACATCTGCTTCCTCTTCCACCTCACGCTTGGCACCTTCTCTTTCTGGCAGGCGAGCACAGGGGATCTGAGAGAGCCAGTTCCCTACTCTGTGTTCAGGTAAAGAATGTACTGGTGATGATATCCTGGATTGAATTTTCCCAGCATTTTCCTCCTGGGAAATTAACTTGTTAAGGTAGCTTGCACTTCCATGAGGTACTGGGAACCCCCTGCCAGGATCGTTGTATACAGTACATCCCTGATTTTAACTGGGATTTTTTTTCTTTGCAAAAGTGTGCTGTGGTCCTGGGGTTTGCAGAGGGGGAGTGGGCTGTTATACTTGTTATATTTGCCCCTGCCCCATGGGTGACAACAGCATAGTGCTGCTCGGGCCAACACTGAGGGCACAATGATTTGTCTCGTGCAGGGCCATCTGACAGGAAAGGAAACAGGCTTTTTTCTTCCTTCCCACTCACTGAAACAAAGGGTTGTTCACAAGGTCTCACGCCTTTTCCCAAACTCTGTTTCTCCACAGACAACTGCCACAGTCCAGCATGTGCTGATAGCATCAAAGTTTTCCTTGGAAACCCTCCAAAGGATTCAGCTCAGTGGACCACACAATTATTCATACACTCTTTGGGAATGATCTGCCTGAATAAACTAGACTTTATTTTTTTTTTTTCCATTCTGTGACATGGACCTCACACTTGTCTCCACTACCAGAATGCAGTTAGCATTTTTCATTTCTTTGGCAGCCAGATTTTATTCTTTGGGCTTCGTCTGCGCATTGAATGACCAAGATGGTGTTCAGCCTGGAGAAGAGAAGACTCTGGGAGGAGCTTAGAGCAGCCTTCCAATACCTGAATGGGGCCTACAATAGAGCTGGAGAGGGTCTTTTTCTGAAGGCATGTAGTGGGAGAACAAGGGGGGAGGGGGGAAGATGACTTGAAACTGATAGTAGGTTTAGATTGGATATTAGGAAGAAATTCATTACTGTGAGGGTGCTGGTACACTGGAACAGGTTCCCCAGACAAGCTGTGTTGGACTCATCCTTGCAATGTTCCAGGCCAAGCTGGATGAGGTTTTGAACAACCTGGTCTAGTGGAAAAGCCCCTTTCCATGGTGGGGCTGTTGGAAATAGATGATCTCTGAGGTCCCTTCCAATCCAAACCAGTCTATGATCCTATGATTACTAGTCATACCTGCACCCACTCACACACATGCATCCCCTGGAATAACACAAGCCCTATCCTCCAAGATTAACATCGCTTATTCTCATTTTAAAAATATACTTAACAGTTACATGTGCCGGAGCAAGAAGGGAATGTTTAGAGAGAGGAAAGTCCAAGCACTTCTTCAGGACTTGCTGCAGGTCTGATCATCCAAACACAGAAAGATGGGACCAGAAACACTCAGTGGCTAAACTCAGTACCTGAAAAATAGATTTTGGGACATCCTTCTTTCAAGTTGCAACAAACCTTTCCATGGTGTTTCCTAACTGAAACTTTGCATCTATGAAAAGCTGGAGAAAACACTGCATGAATGTGGGATAGCTTGCTGGGTAAGCACCTTATCATGCTTTTCTGCAGAGATTATTATTTGAAACCTCTCTGAAGAGCTAATCGTGATGTTGTGGGGCCCATAATGGGGACTTAACCTCTACTGCATCCCGTTGTGGAGCATGTTTTTGGCTATCCCTAACATACTGGTCTGTGATTTCACCCCTTTCTGTATGTAATTCACTGGGCAGTGCTTGCTGAAAAACGAGGGAATTCTGCTTTTCTGGCTGGCCTCAGGCTGCAAGGTAGGAGGCTTCATTGTCCAGTATACTGAAAACCTGCACTGTCACATGCTCCTGCTGTAACACAAATGTCTGCATGATTTCTATTGCTGCATGATTTTATTTTGATGGGTATGCTATTGGGAGAATGCATTTGTCTTGCAGTATCTTTATTTGACACTTTGGATATTTACTTTTGCTGGTAAGCACAAGGTCTGAAAAATGGTTTGGATGCCTCATTATTTGGCTAAGAGGTTCCAAGGCTGTAGACTGGGCCCTTTGCTGGCTCACAGTGTGCCCATCAAATGCTAAGCAGCAGTGGCTGATGGAGGGGACAGTCAGTGGGGACAGTATAGCACTGTGTAGTCATGCTGTGGCATGCCACTCTCGTAAGTCTGGAGGACAATTCCACAGGGCTTTTCCTTAGGAAACTGCTGAAATATTATTTCTGTACATGAGAAGGGAAAAGAACCTGGAAGTGGTGCTCCTTCCAAAGTTTTGAGCTTGTTCCTACCAAGCTTCACTCCATCTTGGTTTACATTGAATTAAAAATAATTCCATTTCCATTATGCTTAAGACCTCATAGCCAAATATGCTAAAACAAGTCTGACTGCAGTTAAAATCACAGCATGAATGACTCAGAAATGCTGCTTATTGGGAAAGGGTTCTTCTGTTATGGGCAACTTGTATAATAAAGATGTCTCTTCAAGGAGTGCCTGTAGCAGAAAGAAATCAAAAGCAGCACCTTGTTGGGAATATGTGTCCTTTGGTACTGTCCTGGATTGGAGCTTATAGAAGAACATCTTTACATTCATACAGTTGCAATTTAATTCATATGTTGCAATTTAAGTGTGCCCTGGGATGTGACTATCATTGTTTGTGTTTCTAAAAGTATCTGTTAGCAAAATGAAGCATGAACGTCAGACTCGAGCTGTGGGAGCTGCCATGTACTCTCTGCCACTGCCTTATTTTGTGCCCTAGGGCGAGTTCTGTAATTACACTGGGACCTTGTTTCCCACCCCTGAAACTCGTGCAATAAACATCCCCCCACTCACACTAGTTTTCTGTTACACTTTAAACCAAGCACTAACTCTGCCTGTCTCCTTTGTGCCTTCAGCATTAATTTTGGTGAAGTTGCTCATTGTGATAGGGATTCCTGTGGATAAGGGCAGCAGTGAGGTCTGAAGCACTTGGAGATGTGTGAGGGAAATACACTGTGTCATTGCAAACAACTAATTACATTATTAGTAAGTTATTGCTGTTTCCTGCTGAAAGGATCAGTATTCAGAGCCTGACACATTCTCACAAGAAATCAATGGGATACAGCATTTGCATTCATTTTTCTGAGAGCTCAGTAGATCCTCAGCCAAGAAGTGAATGACTTAAAATAGTATTTAAAACATAGTTACCCTGATTATATAGGAATATATGTGATGTACAGCTTTAAATTTTTGGATTTTTTTTTAATCTAAGGTGTTATTTTTCTCAAATTGAGCAATAAAAGCTTATAGCTGAGGGGTAATTTTTGAATAGCTAAAATATTGTGCACTTTACCTCTCTATGAACTGAACTGTGGCCTCTTTAGGATGTAGTGAGCATTTTTCCCAATCATATTCTCAATCTTACTCTCTTTTCCCTTCTTCCTTTGACTCCTGTGGAAATAAGCTGTTCTAGACAACACCACCAATATGTCTGCATTTATTATGTCATTTCTGTATTACACAGGGATGCAGATTAACAGTTTGGTTATTCATCAAAGCTTATCTCAATATTGAATAGTCATCACTATTTCAACTGTCCTGTGAAAGGAACACCAAGTTCTCAAATAAACAGAAGGAGAGCTGCTGAATTTTGCTCTAGCACTGGTACATGCCACTATGTATTTCTTGCCCTTTCTACTTCAGTTGAATAATTCTCTCTAAGTATGTTCCATACTCCAGGGACTGTCATGGCACGCTTCTGAGCTAAGTGAGCAGCGCTCCACTGATGATGAACTCCGGGATTGTAGACAATTATTACAAAACTAACGAAGAGCTGGATGTTTTTGAGGTACATGATCAGCAGCAGGTATAACAAGGGAGTTCTTGCTGTGGTAAAGCACTGCTCCTTCCTCCAAATCATTGTGAAGTTTTGCCATTTTCTGCTAAAGCATCTGTACTAGAGGGTGCTAAGGGGTTGGTGCTGGATAAGGGAGTGGTATCATCTGTTGTAGCATCTCATTTTATGAAATATCAAACTGAAAGTATCTCTCTGGTGCTCCAGCTATGCTAATTATTGCAATGTGACCACAAATTGGCAAACAGTACACATTTGGTAAACTAGCACGGCTGGGGGAAACTGCACTGATGTGTTGCTGCTTTGCAGTTGATTCTCCCTGGGAAGAAAGTAAATAGAGACAAAATAGACTGCTGTATTTTATTCATATTTCAGGCAGCTGCATTTTTCCAGGGCTAGAGTTTCTCAGATCCTCATGAACCCTCCTGGAGATAGCTGGCATAATATGAGACTTGGACAAGCAGCTGATATAGAAATTTCTTCTTTAGTTAGGACACAAGCAAATTTTTTTTTTTAATTTTTTTTTTTTTTTTTGTGGGCTATTAATGCTTGCAGGTAAGGGAAACCCTAAGAACACTGGAGACAAAAAGATATAGCTGATCTTTAAGGGAGAACTATGGATTAGTCTCCCCTAGCTTCTCAACTCTGTGTGATATGAAACCTGCTATCTTTCCATGCATTTTTGTTTAGAGAAGAGATATCATACTAATCCTTCAGGATCAAATAAGCAATACAGAATTTCAGACAATTTTCCCAAGACAAACTTGAAAATAGATGTTAGGAAGGTGAATTTCTTTCTGTTCTACTCCCTAAGATGATGGATGACTAATGCCAGTTTGTGTTTTGGTAGTGCATATGTCTGTGTTTGTTCATTTAAAGAAAACAAGACTTAAAATTTTAATGTAAAATAAATTAAAAGGGGAAGAATGGAAAAGTAGATTGCCCTCTGGTTTGGTGCCCAGAGCAAACTTGTAACTCATGTTGAGGAAAAACCTCCTGGTCAGCAGCCAGGAACTTATTATTCCAGCAGGTTTATTATCATGTTTGTTCTACAGTGAAAGATGGTATGAAAACAAGTCACCCAGGGACATTGTGTTTTGCTGGAACGAAGCAAGAACATTCTCAGGAGGGCTTCTTGTTGTGCAATCCAGCACTGTGCACTTATCCAAGCATTAACAGAGAAAAGAAATCCAGTACTCATAAATTTGTCACAGCTCATATGAGAAGTGCAGTGGCACCAGACCAAAATCTGCTCCTGTGTGAAGATGAGACACCCAGAAAAATACCCTTCTCTCCCAGTGGAGCAACTCTGGAATTACATGAGATCAAATCAGCACCAAATTCAGCCTATTGTGTCTATCTTAGTCTTGTTTTTAAGGCACAAAAGACAACTACATTAAGTTCTGTCTGAACTGCAGCCCCCAAACCGGCCTATTGTAAAAAGGGCTGCTCCATGCAGGACATATGATTGGCACTTTGCTAAAAAATTAAAAGCAAGTTTTAAAAATGCAGGCCTCTAAAATACATTACTGAATTCTTGTTGAGGTTATTAAATGAAAAGGCATTTTCATTCAGATGGAAATCTTGGCCCTGCTGAAGTCAATCACAAGATTTCTACTGGGTTAGTGGGAGCCTGGGTTCCTGCATCTATATTTTGATGACATCACAGCTTGTTCTCCAGGGGAAACAATGAACCTTCAGGGAAATATTATATTTTCCTTAAATTTTACCTTTCTGAGTGATTCTTGACCTCTTCAGCTAGCAGAAAATCTGAGCATAGATCCCACTTGTAGCCTATGCTCTTACCTAATAATGGTAAAAAGAACAGGGTAAATATCCCTTCCTATCGCTTAATAAGCAGTTTTGATTTCAGAGCCAGCAAAGCCAGTAATTTTAATTGAATGAGTAATGTTTTTTTCACTATTCCTGATCTTCTGTAAATTCATTACTGTTTTCAGCAGCACCCATCTGTGACAAGCGTGATTAGGAGCTGACTCAATTATGAGATCACCCCAAATTTATACCAAAAGCAACAGGAGTGAGGGAGCAGCTGCCTCAAATGTGAGGTGAAAAGATTTTGAAGCTACTTCATGTCCCTAAGTAAGCAGACATACAACCTGAATTCTTCTCCTATGAATCACATTGTGCCTAACAGTTTTTTTTTTTTTTTCCCTGTGGTTTGCTTTACAGAATTTATGTAGCTTGCTTAGCTTCTTTTGTCTCCAATAACCTTGCTAAAACCATATAGCCACTTCTGGCCTTTATGTCCCCTTATTTTTTTTTCCTCTGCCTTTTCCAGAACTCTTCTCAAGGGTATTTCATTTAAGTCTCCTTTCTTCTATCTCACACAAAGAGATGACTAAATGTAACATCTCAAAAGAAACTAGTTCTGAACTGCTCATCACCTAGGGAAAACATTCTAAAAGGTTCTTGAGAGTGAACTGTAGAGAGGAATTGGTACTCTGTAGAGATCTGTAGAGCTAATATAACTATGCGCTGTGAGGAGACTGAGTGGAAAAATATACTGCTTTCAGAAATTCCAGAAATAAACTGCTGCAAAAAAAGTGATGCTTTTGATTACATACTGTATGGTTTAGGTCTAAAGCATGTTCTGTCATTTCTTTGATCCTTAGAAAAGACCCCAGACATTGTTCAGTGTTGGCTGGGAATAATGAAGTTTCTCTGACCCTATGGAACTATACTGGTGTTCTGTTTTTCATATAAGTGTGTGTAACCAAACTCCCTTAAACCACGACAGCGTGTGACATCCCACATCAAACTGGTCTGTTCAGATCCGTGATTGTAGCAGGCAGCCAGTGATCAGACCCCCAGCTGGAGAAAACTGCTTGAGGCCTCTTGATTTTAATGGGTGGCTGCTGAGCCACTCCACTCCAGCATCCGGCCTCCTCATCTTGGGAGGCAACTAATTACAGCAAATAATTAGGTTTCCTCATCCTCACCAGATCCATTCAGTGATCTGGTTTTAGTACTCCTTCGACAATAGGTTGTCTGCACCCTCAAAAACTGTTCAGAAGCCCCTTCCTCCTAGTGATCCTAACAAGCAGTAGTTATTTTTATTTTCACTCTCACCATCTGTCAAAAAACCCCTGCTATTTGGCTTATTTGTAAACTCTTCTGAGGGGGTGAAAATAGATCTTTCAACACCTTCATATTTCACAGAGAGCCTTCAGGGTCCCTCTTTTTATTTGTGAAGGTCTACCTTACAATGAGTGGAAAACCTGTAACAACCCATGCTAATAATGGTACATCACAAAAGAACAAATGTCTAGCAAATGTTTGCTTAGTCCATCTGTAGGAAAAAAAAAAAACAACAAAACAAAACAAAAAACCACCAAACAAACAAACAGAAAACCCACCA
>VYXD01002488.1:104373-117561 GCA_013397195.1 Hylia prasina
CCCCACACAAAACTACGAACCCCAAACCCCAACGATTTCCAAGAACAAATGACCACCTTCTCCGTACCAGACTGTTAATTACAGCACAGCTGGTCTCATTTTGCAGCAAAAACTGCATCAAACTGTGTGATAAAAACCAATGTGAACACATTCTCCCCACCTTTCTTCAGCTGCCTGTATTTTTATCAGACATTGTTTTGATGTTGTGATTACAGAAAGCAAGAAGAGCTAGAGTAATTCCCTGGAAAAATACTTTTAAAGTTTTTTAGCAACTTGTTTCCACACTACAGCTTGTAATAGGCTGTATTAACAGGTTAAAAAGGGAAAAAAGGACAAATTTGAAGGCACTGAACTGAGGGATGATGTTTAGAATTGTGTGCTGGTGCTGGAAAGCATAGACATAGTCTTTTTTTTGGTCTAAGCTTAAAAGACATACTCGGGAGTGAGGTGTTACAATATAAATTCTCTTCTTTTTCTGTTATACAAAAGTTTTTCTGGTTTCTCCTGCTCATGTGTCTAGGGTCTTATTATAAACTGTATGTGGAATTGATGCCAGTCAGGGGACTGTTTGGGCTTTCTGGAAACAAAATCCTAAATTTTTGTTTATTCCCTGTTGAGAATGTCAGGGAATGAGGGGATGAAGCTGTCTGTGTGTATGACGCATACACTCCAGAGTAAGCTGATTTTCTGTTTTGGTTAGAGCAGCTGATTCCCCCAGGGGAAGATTTCAAGGTGAGGCAGTGGGAGGAGAGGATACCTGTGCTGCACACAGGTTCACTAACTTCCTGGAAGCAATGTTTGGAGTGCTTGATGGTGCAAAAAAAGCCCTCTAAAAGCCATAATCCGCTTCATGTAGGCACTGCAGTTGTGTGAGTGCACAAGCTGGCCAGGAGAGCAAAAAAGCAATGATCTTTCATAAAGCACCTGGTGCCAGAAACCATCCCTGGCTGGGATAATTGGTTTGATCTCCTGTGGAAGAACTGTCCAGAGCACCAAATAAACAAGCAACTGCCAGTGGATTCCCATATAAGAATGAATTTGCTCTGCTATACTCAAATGGCAGTTTGGAGAACTCACCAACACTGAGCACAAAGCTCCTACCAACGTGCAGGATGAACACAGAGATGCATTTTATCTGCTGTATGAAAAGGACTCGGATGGATCTTGTGTTGTGATGCCTGCATCTTGCTGCATTTTTATTGATGACTGTCAGTGTCAGGATCTGTGAGTTTATGTAGTGGGACGGTGTCAAGTCATGGGAAGGAAGAGCCTGGGAGAAAAGAAACCCAAATAAATAAAACTGCCTATCTCTTTTCAAAACAACCCTTTGATGATGATAAGTGACAAAAAATGGGAAGGAAGGGGGCAACAGAGCTGCTGCCTTTCTGAGATAAAATAATCCCCCTCACTATATGATTCTAAAATGCAAAGTCTTGAACAAATGTGGTTCCCAAGGAAGAGAATAAGATGACCTGATGGCTGCTAAAGCAACAAGATAAATGCTTTAAATGAACATAAAGAACAGCATAGTGAGAGGAACAATATTTAGAGATGTGTGCATGAGCAAAAGGGAAAACTGCTATGACACAATTAATAATTCTATCAAGACAGCAGGCCAATCTACTGCACAAGAATGAGGTTCTACAATTTTTGGGGACTCCCAAAGTGGATTTAATTTCATGAATTAAGAGACTGAAATGTTTCTTTGGAAATTATTCCTTGCCCTTCTTCTCAGGTACTGCCAAGAGAGAAACCCACAGCAGATGAGATATGAAAAGGAACAACAACAACAACAAGAGCATAGAGGTTTTTAAATCATCTCCATGATGGAACAGATCTTAAAAATACCAAGAACCAGCTACAGGACAGCTAAGAAATAATTAGTGAGCCCCAAATACTGTTCAAAAGACCAACATGAAACAAGCTGACTTCACTCCATTCATCTCTTCCATCTGAGGAGATTTCCAGGGATAAATAACAGAAGAGGAGGGAGTGGCATTGAGGTGTTGGAAGACAGTTAAATGTATGAACAGCAGGACACATCAAAGAAGTTGTAATAGAAAAACCCAAGCAACATAGTTGGAGCACTGAGCAAAACATACAAAGAAATCTTTTAGACTAAGTATGGATGAACAAAGTCACGTAGTCCGTCATCTTGTCTTTTGCTGTTCTTTGATTTCTGTTATACTAAAGGAAATGCAGTTTAGTTACATTCTCTATAAATTGGTGAGTCTGCATCAAAAATAACAGATTTTGCTTTAGTATTTCTTTGTAATGAAAAAAAATGTTTCAATTACTGAAATATTTGGTAATGGTACAGGACATAACATGAAGCCAGAGCTAATGGTAAGATGTAGATGACTAAACCAGTATCAGGACAAACAGGATATGGAGAGAGACCTTATGTGATAGGTCCATTCTGGCTGACATCACAGCAAAGCAAGTTAGTTTTCTTTGGATCATCAGTATATTTTCCAAAGTAATATTTTCCTGGCTCCTCACTTGGAGCAATAGGAAGCACGTATGTACAGAGAAAACTTCAGCCACATCAAAATTCTAATTCCAGTGAAGCATTTCAGGCTAAGGCCTGAGTACCTCATGCCTCTAGTGTGACCTGATATTGAAGTGTGGGAACTGCCATCTGAGAATCTTCTTTTTGAGGCATGGCAGATCCTGCATGCTTCAGAGGAGGTAGGTGAACATTCATCAGAAAGAGATACAGAGGTTGGAAGAGTCCAGCTTCCTGCTGAAAGAAAGCAAGGAAGTCTCCACAGCAGCACTGAGACTTTATGTCTTTCCAACTTGGTGGGCCAACATTGTAGAGCTGCTGACTTCATGCTTTCTGCAGAAAGCTCCTTATCCTTTCTCTGCTGAACTCTTCACCAGGCCTGTAGGCCCCATTTTCCCATGGAAAAGAAATAAAAAAAGAAGTCAAAGTCACCCATCAGATCAGCTGCCATCCTCCAAATTCCAGGGAACGTGTCTAACTCAATGATATAGCAACGACTGGGAGCTGTTCTGAACATGGATGTACTTAACACACATATATATTAAGACAAAAACTGTGGAGAAGAAGGGAAGAAGATCAAACCAAAGCCCAAATCATCTCTAGCATGATCAAGCTTTCTAGAATTTTGCCGACTAAAATTCTTGGGAGAGGGAAAATTTCACAGGGAACAGCACCATTGAAAATATGTTTGTGGGAGAATGGTCAGTCATTTATGAGTTTTTTTAAAAAAATCGTAATTTCCTTTAGAAGGTTTATATTACTGTTTATCAATGAGTATACTGTTCTGATATCCACAGGAGTATTCTGGACTCTACAATATTGTCCCTTGGAATGTGCTGTTGTTCTGAGCAGTTCTAGTGGGCAAACTTGTTATGGTTAGCAAGGTCAACCTGCAAAATCCTTCCAGCATTTTTTTGTATTTTCTCCCTCTAGATTCTTCCATAAAACAGGCACTGTATATAAGCACAAGACTATGACTTATCAATTCTGTTCCATTCCTTGGGAAACAATCAGCAAAACCTTGTGAGCTGTCTTCTTGCTGTTTTTGCACCACAGCAATTTTTGCAGCAGAGGATTGCAGTGCTGATTTTAGCATAAATCATTAGTCATTATTTCTTTCAGCAAAGACTTTGACAGCTTGCTGTAGTGTAGTATAGTGTAGTGTAGTGGAATATTCCACAGGATGACAAAGCAAACATATGTTCAAGGATCTGTGAAAGATTCTAATTGCAACAGGGCATGAGGACAGGTGTGGGAACATGGTGTAGTACACCACTTTTGACACACAGATCATTCTATTCTCCAGAGGTCTTGCACTTCGTTTATTTTTGGGAAGATATTCTGTAAAACTATCACAGATGGGAAGGAGAAGGGAGAAACAGAACTGGCAGCATTTTATGATATTTTACACTACTGCAAGACAGTAGGGAACTCTGGTTCATAAAGTCAATCAATATTTAAGGTTGTTCTCTCTGAATGCTCACAGCCAGAACAGAGGTTTTGGCCATCCTGTTCCCCGATCTGTACACCAGTTCAAAATGAATCATCTGCACTAGTGGACAGGGAAGAGAGAAAGTGCTTCCACAAAACAGCTTTTTTAAAGAAAACCTTTAAAAATAAAACATAGCCATCTGCCATGGTAAAGCATAGATACACTTTTCACCTTCAGAGAGCTTTACAAGCATTGGCTAATTAGTCCTTGGGACCTCAGAGAACACATTTTCCCCCCCAGTTTAGACTGAGGAGACAGCAGGGGCATCTTGTATCCTGGGGCAGGAATTTAGGCCCCCTGCAAGGCGGGAGAATTGCAATCCTTTTGTACTAGTCAATGCTTTCAAGCAGGGGGGTGTAAAGTTAAGCACTTCTACCACTACTTATGCACTTGTGACAAATTAAGGGCTTGAGTTTTTGCTTTTTTCCCCCCACAACTGCTGAACAAACAGATGATTCTATTGGCTTATAAATACTAAATGTCCAACTTGAGTAGGAGCTGCAGATGTTTAGTCCTTTTACTGTTAAGCCATTAAGAAGAGTGTTAAATATTCACAGTAAAGAGTGAATTGGAAAATATTTCCCATGCTCTGGATGTTTTTGTGTTGATTTGAGAAATATTTTATCTTTAATTAAATATAAATAACTTATTTAAATGTATTTATTTTATAAATATATTTATATAAATAGTATAGTTTTAAAAACTTTTTTGTGGCACCAAAATGACCTTCTGGTACCCCATTTTATTTTTTTTTATACTGAATAAAATATTTAATTTTCTGCATTGTTTTAAAGAATAGGAATTTTATGTCTTGAAAGGTCACAAGCTTTGCCATGTTTTGTCATTTAGAAGTGCCAGACTAAAAATATTCTCTTTTTTAAAAAATAATGTTTTAACCCAAAGTATCCATCAAGTTTGATAGGAATACACGAAGAGTTGTTGTTGAGTTAAAATCACACTTCACTAAATAGATCATTCTTCTGTCTCTGACCTCAGGCTTGGAAACTGAACTTGTGATATTCATTGAGTGATGGTAACTCTCCAGGATGAAAACCTTGGATTCAAACTCTGCTGGATGAGGCCAGGGCATTTGAGGGACTGCAGCCTCCAGTCATCTGCTTTGCCCTTTGCCAGAGATTACGAGCTCCACAGCAAATAAAATTTGCCACATAGCTACAGCAGCTCATAAATAATTGTAAATACCCATTTGCAGTTTATCTTTAAATGCCAGGCTGTGGACCAAAGCTGCTGCTTCCTTGTCAGTACCAGTCAGACTGATCAAGCCCTACCTGACCCTTGTCCTCCCCTCCACTCTTAACACTGTCATCTGGGAAGGAAACCTGACCCAAAGCCTTGCCAAAGGATGGCCTTGCTTATATCTTGTAAAGCAGGTGAGAAAGGAACATGGAAAGATGTTGAGAGGTACAGAAAAATGTTAAGTAGAAAAGATACAATGCAGTGACCACAATGTATTAGCAATGAAAAATATATATGAAGGCTCTGGCTTCGAGGCCTTGACAATAAAAGGAGACAACGCTTTGAGCTATTGAATAAAAGGAGGATGGAAAAGGGAAAAAAAACAACAGGAGGCATGAAAGATGTGAATACTTAGGAGAATCATATTAAAAATTAGGGAGTAAGAATAGTGAATCACCTTCATCAGGTTATAACAGGACACTGTTACCTACAAGAGCTTTGCCTGGGCTTTTCAGAGTTCCTCTAAATCAGTATAGTCCAACAATGATGTGAATAGTACAAAAGACTTAGAGCCTTTCCTCTTCTCTGAAGAATTGTGTGCATTGAAGTGAGTTGTTTGGAAAATTGCCTCCCAGTTTTTGTATATGTTTATTCTAAATGGACATTATGTAGGATACTGTGCTATCTAAGGAATGTGTGCTCAAAGGTTAGGATGCTTTAAAAAGTTCTTTTTAACCAGCTCTGAAGCATCATGAATTTTTTTGGCAGGGACAGGCATTTTCAGCCATGAGCATTACACTCTTCAAGAAATATGGAAAATAAAATGTGACAGCAGGGCAAAATATTTTATAGGCAAAGTGACTTTCCGTAATAATGGAATAATAAATGCAGAAGGGAGAAAGGCCAAGCGTGAATGCTGAAATGCATTCACAAGTGCATTTGTGCTGCTTCTGCTACTGCTGGAGTGCCACTTATCTGTGTGGGTTCATTCAGTGAAGCAGTTGGAGTTAATCACCTCATTAGAGAAGTGGGCATCCAGCACACCTTAGAGCAGTGTGTTTGTACTCTCCATCTATTGCCACTCTGCTGCCAGCATTTGCTGTTGATCGATTAATATTATGAAGGAATTAGAATGGATGATAGACAGAACAGTCTGTCATTTCCAGCAAGAAAGTAAAAAATCTGTCAAAAGACTTGTAAGTCCTAGGGAGGGTTTGCTAGGGCAGCCCTATTTGTCATACTGTGACCTGGGACATCGGAGCTTGATTGGCAGTGATTTGTGCTGTGTCATTGCTGGAGACAGACATTGCACTGCTTCAGTGATTGTCTGTACCTGCTTGTTTTCCCTACATGTTAAACTTTGTATTTTGGGGAAAAGGTGGCATTTATCATGAGTTTGGGTAGTTCTGTCTTGCTTATTGAAGTCCTTTTTTGCCTATTGAGCGCAGCTCCTCCACAGAAAGAATGGAACATTCTATAATGGCATGTAGTGATAGAACAAAGGGGGTTGGTAGATTTGGATTAGATATTAGGAAGAAATGCTGCAATGTGATAGTGGTGAGGTACTGGAACAGGCTTCAGGAGAAGGTGTGGATGCCTCATCCCTGGAAGTGCTCAAGGCAGGTTGGACAGGACTTTGAGCAACCTGGTCCGGTGGAAGGTGTCCATGGGGCACCCAAGGGCAGATGATCTTTGATGTCTCCTACAACCCAAAATGTTCTATGAGTTTCCAGTTCTATGAACTTGTCATTAATATTAAAGATCTGCAGTAATATGTGGCAAACCTCAACTGCACATACAACACAGTTGTTAAATTGATAAAAATAGGCCACTTTTATTAATCTGTATGGAAGACAAGGTGACTAGAAGATGGGTGAATATTAAAGGAAGTTTTCAGCCTGTTGAAAGACTGAGCAGTCCCTAAGTTTTGGAGCTTTTCTTGTCTGTTTTCTATAGTTTTTGTACTAGCCAGTAATGGTATTATCTACAAGGGTTGAAGAGGAGTAAAGAAGTAGAAATCTCAATCAAAATGCTGTGAGTGTCTTCACAGAGCTTGGTTAGTTAATAATAACTGTGCTGCTGTTGTAACAGGAGACCCCAAATGAAATTGGAGTCAAAATATATTGGTTATCTACAAACACAGAGAAAAAATTCTGTCTCGGAGAACTTAGGACATAAACTGACAAAAAATAAACAAATAAGTAAACAAATAAACAACCAAACCAACAATAACAGAACGAAAGGAAAGAAAAGAAAGAGACAGGGGAGGAAATTAATTCTTAAAACTCATACAGTTCACTGATAATTCTGTAGTGGATTAAGGGCTTACACTTGAGTCAAAACCCAGGAGTCCCCATTCCCTGGTTGCCCAGCTCTATCCTTTCAAGATGAGGGAATAAAAGGAAGATTAAAATTAGTAGAAAAAATATTGATACTTAAATGGGGTTGAAACGTGTAAGAGGCTTTATGATAAAATGTTACAGACATTAGGAAAGTCACTGTGTGGTAGAGAAGAAAACATGGTGTTCAGCAAACAGTTCTGTCTTGGAAAGGTGATCAAAATTCCTCCAGTGCCTTCTCCAAGGACTTTCTATAAGCACCTGGTGTTACACAGAGTGAGAAGGCAAGCCCTGCCAGCAACCATACAACCAGCAGCTGGCCAGGGCTGGGAACCTGCCTGGTTGCTTTCTTTTGTCAAGGTGCACTACTGGATGTTCCCTAGCATGACTGATAATCAGCATCTCATTCCCTAGGCCGGGCATCAAGCACTTTTTTTTTTAATCATTTGAGGATGATCCAAAGCTGTTTCTATCTAATGAGCTATTTCTCCTCACATCTGTGGTGGATGAATTAAACCCTGGGGATAGAGGGTGAAAGCCACCATTACTGGGCTATTCCTTTTATTGAGTTTTCTTCTATGAAATTATAAAAATAACATTTAGCTTGCACCGGTGTCACAATAAAATGCCTGGCCTGTTTTAAACTTTTCTGGTTAGGACCAACATATGATAACCATTGGGCAGCTCCAAAGGTTAATAGTTTCCACTGCAACAGAAGAGAAGCTCCCCTGAAGTTCAGAACTTGCTGAACTTCAACATTAAATTGTTTTTTGTTTGTTTTTCTTAAACGTTTATAACTCTTTACAAATTTTTCTTCTTCACATAGAAGCAGACTGTGATTAAATCACTTCTAGATCTTGTTGCTCATGAAGATGAGTGTTAACAGCAAGTACTTCTGTATTCTTGCTTTCCAGGTATTGACTGCATACTGAACATGTTGTCCTACATGTGGTTATCCTATGTCTCTTCTCCCTAGTATTCACCTAAGCTCATTATGCTACAGAAAGTTTGACACATCTGAAGGACGGGATGCCATCCAAAGCAGCGTGGGCAGCAGGGCCAGGGAGGGGATTCTGCCCCTCTGCTCTGGTGAGACCCCACCAGGAGAGCTCCATCCAGCTCTGGGATCCCAGCACAGGAAGGACATGGACCTGTTGGAGAAAGTCCAGAGGCCACCAAGATGGTAAGATGGATGGAGCATCTCTCGTATGAGGCAATGCTGAGAGAATTGGATTTCTTCAGCCTGGAAAAGAGAAGGCTTCATGGCGACATAATTGTCACTCTTCAATACTTATAAAAATGATGGAGAAGGACTTTTTATAAGAGCATGTAACAACAGGACAAGAGGCTTCAAACTGGAAGAGAGTAGGTTTAGATTATATATGAGGAGGAAATTATTTTGCTGTGAGTGTGGTGAGCTACTGGAACAGGTTACTCAGAGAAGCTGTGGATGGCCCATCCCTGGACTCCTGTTCAAGGTCAGGCTGGATGAAAGTCTGCAGAACCTGGTCTGGTGGGAGGTGTTCCTGCCCATGGCAGGGGGGGTGGAACTAGATATCTTTAAAGTCCCTTCCCACCTCAAAAATTCTATGAATCCAGGATTCTAACTCCTGAAGAGGTTCTTAAAGGCAAATTAAAATACAGAAGAGCAGTAAGTGGCGGTAAAAACAGGTTGCAGAGATGTGCCTTTCTTCATAGAAATACATTAGGTTAATGGCCATCCTTGACCTCTTCATTTCCTTGTTTGGCCATGCTTGGATTTCACAACTAGTGTGATGATTATAAGTATTATATTACACAGTCTTTATTTCTAACAGTTATTGTTGATATATAACCCGATGAGGTGGAAATAAGTCCATAAACAGACCAAAACTACTTTTCAGAATGGGACTTCTCAGGTTATTTAAAACCATCTTACTTGACATTTATTTCTTTCTTCATTAAGCTGGCTATTCTGCAAAGGTCGTCAATTTCTTGAAATATGTTAAATACAAATGAATATACAAAAGCAGAATTTGAAAGTCTGAATAGGTACAATAAAACTTGAGTCATAATAACCCTTTCATCATCCTGACCTAGTGTAACTGTCCTGCACCAAATGCATGCATGTATGTATATATGAATATAAAATTCATACATATAAAAAGAAAACCAATAACTGTAATTTAGGGACTCAAGCATGGACATCTGCAAGCATACTGCATTTTAGAAAAATGAAGAAGCTTTAAGCTTCTGAAACACTCCATTTTTATTTATGCCATTTTTTATGAATTTTGGTCAGACCTTCATGACCTATTAAAAAATATCTACTAGTCTATACATGCACGGTTCAGATACTCAGTATTTTTCATGTTTGTTCTTTAATCTGTTGCAGAATAATTTACCAGACAGGAAGGTTCATCACAGCACTGTCACCAGTAGAAGGAATGGCCCAATAAGCATGGTTTTCATATTTTGTTCCTGGGGCTTAATTCACCCCTCACAGAAATGAACATATGCATAGACAAAATATTCTCATTCAAACACAATAGAGAGTTAGTATTGTTAAAATAAAGGAAAATTTATCTATGGATTCTAAAAAGTAAAAATGTAATAATGATTCTTTTTCTTGTTTCTATATCACAGACAGCATTTTGGTATGCTTTAGTGGTTATGAACAATGTTCTGTGGGTAATTATTATACACCATTAAAATACTAACATTCATAAAGCCTATAAGCACACTAAAATCCAACCATCTTTCCTACTGGGTGTAAAAAAGGTAATCTTGGATAATTTCTGCATCAGGAAAGTTTTGGCCAGAAGCACTGCAACAAAACTTAACTTCTTCAAAAATTGTCATAAGCTCTTTTATCTCAGGATCTAAGGTGTTCACTGTCAGAAGTTTCTAATGGCTTTGATGATTTCTACAGTTTTGGGGTCAGTCAAGGGGAGATTTCAACAGGCCGGGTTTCTACAGGTGATTAGCACCTACTGGACTATCCTGAAATATCTTTGAAATACTACTGAAATATCTTTGTTGACAGAAGAGCCGTGCAGTAGTTCTTCCTGGAAATTCTTTTATCTATCTATCTATCTATCTATCTATCTATCTATCTATCTATCTATCTATCTATCTATCTATCCATTTATGTCTCTTTAAGGTTGTAGTGGAAATAGGCGCACAAATTAAAATATGTCATTCTTGGTGTTTTCTGTTCCTGCGCTCCCTCTTCTGGCTTTCTAGAATTATCTAGCAAACATCTTATGCCCATGTTTTATGATCCACTCTGCTGTTGCCTGTAAATGCATCAGTTGTAAAGTTAAGGTGCACTTTTGTAGCAGACATCAAGAAAGGGACTACTACTAAATAAATCAGGAAATTACCATAGCAGCCAAGCACTTCTGTATTTATCTATCCTGAGTAGAGGTTCCCTGGACTTTTGGAGACCAAAACGAATCCCAGTCTTGGTGCAATGGCTGCCACACTATGGATATTAGATAGGAATAGGAATAAAGAAAAGGTTTCATTGGTGTGCACTCTCCAGTTTTCTAGCTTGTTCTCTTGAACTGTGCAGTAGAATTTTGTATTGATTTTTTTTTTCCCCCAGAAACTAGTAGAATTTTTTTCACAAGTTTTCTTCTAAACTGTGTTACAATAGCACTGGTAAATTAACATTCTCCTGCACTGTTCAAAATCCAACTATTATGATAATATACAGCTGAAATCAATTTTAATGATTTTCATTGCTGAGCATGAGAGAAAATTGAAACATGGAGAATGAAATTTTGCATTTCAAATATTGTTCACTCTTAATAGTCTTCCAAACATCTTTCCTAACACCATATATATGTATGTTTACCTCCCTTGCGACCATACTGGAGAACGAGCCCAAGCCATTACTGGAAAATGAAATAAATTACACTTTCTTGCACATGTTATGTTGTATTTACGATGTCCTTTTCTAAGTTGTAAACACTCTGGTTTCTATGTGAAGCACCAAAATGCATGAAACAAATGCAGGGGAAAAGTCTCAGGATTATGGAAACTGTTCAAATGGAAACTGAATCACCATTTACTTGCTGTGAATATTATCCCTCTTTCACTAAACTTTGTGCATCTGTAAGAAACTCTTGAGATGGTTTGATAAGTGTTTTCAGTGTATTTAATAAGAAATATATTACATATGGACCTCACATTTTCAGTGTTGGAGTTCTACCTTAATAAAGCAAGAAGAAAATGTGCTTCAAAATGTGTATCTAACACAGGAACCAACATATCCATTTCAGTATGCAAAGTCCAGCTTCTCCATGAATTTCAGCACTCAAGGAGGTGCTAAAATTTAATGGCTTTAGAGAAATGTTCCTTGATTGAAAGGAATTCCTGCCATGGAGAAGTTTCAGGATGCAGAATGGTAATGTTTCCTACCCCAGCTCCCCCAGTGTTCGTTGCTGTCACCTGTCCCACATACCTGCCTGAAAGCTGCCAGAGGAGGAGGGACCAGGCAGGCAGTTTCTACATGCATGAAAAGGAGCTTCCATGGTCTGGAGGTCTACCCTTAGCCCCTATCACTTAGTGGACTATCTGCTCTAGTCTTAAAAATACAGTCATCTGTGACTCAGGTGACTCATGCAATTTGCTGCCTCACACTGGCATATTTGCTCAGATCTAACACAAAGCATTTGCTTCAATCTGGTGTATTGCTGTCGTGGTGCATTACAGTCTAAGGAGGGAACAAAGTCCCGTTCCTCTTCTGGAAAGCCCGCAGCAACTCTGCTGGGTATAAAATCCTAGTAAGTGGCTGTGGGACTTTCAGAGCAATGAGCCTCTTAAATGTCAGCTGATGCACAACAGCATTATTGTGGTTTGAGGACTTGGGTGTTGCAGTTGAGTAGTTTTATGGGAAATCACTGGGAATTATTACCCTGCATAAAGATCCTCTTGTACATAATTATATGCAAGATTAGAATCAGTAATTCTGCAGGTTTTGGTCTTCATGTATGACAGGATAGTTCACAATAAATAAATTTTGTTACATCACACAATAAAAGTGGCTGTACCAAAGCCAGACTTCATGATTATCAGTTCTTATCCAAGTGAAATGTACAGGACTTCAGGGAAAAAAAAAATAAAGAAAACAAACACCACCCTCACTATCTGGTATTAGAAAATATAATTTGATGGTTTGCAGGGTCACATACCCTGTGTCGTTCGTACAGTAACTGTGGGTTAAGGCATTAAAGAAAAATAAAACAAAGCTTATTAATCACTTTTCTTTCAGGGAGACGGAGAACAAAATCAGAGCTGAGATTTGACTTTCCCAGCGAGCAAAAGCCACGAGCTGGGCACTCGTCTCTTCCCGGCGCTAGCGGGCCGCGGGGATGCTGAAGCTCCGGGCCTGGAGCAGCCGGTACCCAGCGGCGGAGCCGGGCAGGGGGTGCGGAGCGGGGCTGCGGCCGCCCCCTCCCGGCGGGGCCCCGGCCCGGAGCGGCCCGGCTGGGCCGGGCTGAGCTCCCCCGGCGGCTCACTCGCTTCGGGGGCGAACAGACGCACGCCGCAGCGTGCCCGCTGCAGGGCTGCTCAGCGACGGCGGCTCTCTGAGAAGAGAAGCGGCATCAAAACATAAATAGCTATTCCAAAGGCAAGGAGGGAGCCCCAAATCCCTCATTTAG
>VYXD01002488.1:119397-149507 GCA_013397195.1 Hylia prasina
TTTTTTTTTTTTTTTAGCTGCATAAGTAGGTGGTAAGGATCTAATCTGATGACCGGTAACTAGATAAGGAGGAGGAACAACAGCGGTGACAGCTTGCTGGTAAAAGTCCCTCTTGTTTACTGTTAGCAAAACATCCATTAACACACGTCATAAAGCTGTTAAAAGTACTGCATCAGCTTTCAAAACTCACCAGTCAGAGAAAAGAAAGATTGGTATGGTTAAAACAGGAACATGATGTGAAATGGTTATTAGTAAAAGATACTGTCAGTGCAGTCTGTGGAACTGATTGTGCAAATTGACTCGTCCAGAGGCAAACCTGAATCACAATTTATTCATACTGGAAAGGTTGCATAGGGGTAGTTGACTTTATTTTCTCTCTTTATAATCTCTTTGAAACACGCTGTGCACAACAATACACCTGCCTTCTCTGTAGTCTGCAACTTTGCTTTGAGTATCATTGTCTGAGGACTTGTTCTAGTGAACAATTTGCTGATAGGGCGGGGGGGTAGAGGAAAGAGAACTGGTTTCTATACTTACAATTTTAATATTTTTCTTTATATTCTCCATATGCCGGGAAAAATTTACTAGGTGCTGAGTTCAGACAGGTTTTGCTGAGGGGAGAGGAAAAACTCTTACCTGCTTACTCTGTAGCAGTTTTGGTAACCAAATATATCTGCAGTCCTGCAGTTGTCATTATATAACCTCACCATTGGTGTTCTTAAAAGCAAGTGCTTCTGTGTTCTTGCTGTTTGGGTGCAACATACTGTGCTGTCCTACAAAGTTATTTTTTAACGCCCTTTTACGCTGGTTATCATCAAACAAAGCTTATTATGGTACGTAAAAGTATAACTGTTACTGAAACACCGCTGTGTGCATTGAACTTCCTGGCTGCAATGCTGTGAGGTAGTGAATTGCAGATCAGGAGTAACGTGGTGCTCCACCCTTCCTTCCGCTCTTTGTTTTTTTCTACCTAGTAGAAGTCCCTTTGATTTTAAGGTCTGGGCTCACAGACATGCGTTCTCACAGTGTCCAGCCTACAAAGTGGTGTTGGAATATGATCTCATGTTTTCCATGTTGGTATACAAGGAGCAGAGCTCCCATGTTCACACATAAGACTTGTTGCTTTCTTCTTTTGATGCTCTAGATGGCTTCAGTATGTGATGGAGTGAGTGGCTAATGCCTATAGATTTAAGTAAGTGTACCCAGGAAAAGATTACCCCAGATCTCTACCTGTGCATCTGCACACTAACCTGCAGCGTTCTCCTGTTCCAATAACGAGCTTTTGGCAGTGGTGGTGGTTTTTTGTTTTGTTTCATTTTGATATATTCTCGGTCACAATGTTGCTAATTCTGTGATTCTCAAATGTGGATTTGCTTGGGACTTAGATGAGGCCATCAAATATAATTTTCCTCTGGAGCTGAGATTTTGCTGTCACTTGATAGTCAGTTTCCTTGAAATAAACAATCTCTCTAAAATTTACGAGCTCTCTTTGTCATGCTGTGCTGTGAATGTGCAGCATGTCCTTGTATTAAAAGAACTCTCCACATTTGTAGAAGGTGATAGGATTTTGGGAACCCTGGGAGCTAGAAAACATCATGTACCCTTGAGCCGAGCAAAAGTACTGTTGTCTCTTCTGGTGTATTTGTCTGCACAGTTATAGCTAGGTCTAGTAGACTTTCTCTTCTTCTGTGTCTCTGCACTGTCTGGAATGCACAATTTGAGTGAGAATGGTTTGATCAGATTTGACTCCCCATTCATTCACCTTTCTATTAAAAATATTTCAAAAAAAGAAAAAGCCTTTACAGTTATGTTGTCTTTGTTGTTGTTCAAGCACTTGAATCTACAAATGGCTTTGTAACAGCTATCAGACCACTGTTCAGCAAGGTATGTGCTGTATCTTTAAAAGATTTCCCTGCTTTTAATGAGTTTTATTTTTTTTTTCCTTAAAAAGGTTTCTTGTATTAGTGGCAAGAGGAATGTGCCAGGTACACATTGTTAAACTTGTGTCAATTTTACAGAGCAACTGTTTAAAGGATTTAGAATAATTTTTCTTCTACTCAAGTCAGTCACTTTTTTCTTTTCTTTTTTCTCCTCTCTCTTCAAATATAACACTAGAAAATGAAAGAAGAACTAAAAGCAATTGGCAGAAATCAGAATGACGGCAAGCATTTGATAGTACTGATCTAAGAGGTGATATTATATATGTGACACTTAAATAAACTACATGCATATGGTTTTAGAGAGATTAGTGGAAGAAAAGTCACAAACTTGCAGAGCTGTCTTTCAGCATTTTTGCATCAAGCTGTTTGCAAGAATTTGGTTTGGTAGTGTGATCTTTCATTATTGCAAGTGTGAGACACAAAAGAGAGATTGAAGATAATATTGTCATAACCTTCCTGCTAGCTTCCTCTGTTTTGTGATTGCTGTTAACATTGAAGAGGAGTATTAATGAGAAGTCTGTGCTCCAGGGGATAGCTAACATGCTTCCTCTTCTCTCCATTTCAAATCTGACAGAGGAAAACTTCTGTGTTCTGGGCAGACACTTAGTGGCCGGTGCCACAGGTGTGGTGCCCATCAGTAAGTAAGGTACTGATTTCTCAAGCTGCTGAGCAGATGGCTTTGTAAAGCACATGTCTGCACTCAAGAGCAAGGTGAACAGGGATTCATGTGGTGCTTGTTTGCAAACCCTTGAAAGTGCATTGATTTATTTTTCCTAATGGCAGGTTTCCAGTGGGAGTATTTGATTTGTCTGCAGTAGGCTTGTTGTCAATGGCTGCTAGGAGAGGAAAGTTAATTGTGAGAAGTTAGTGGACAAGGCATTTTTTTCTTCAGCAATAAATCACACCATGATGAAGACTTGTAGGAACTGCTGGTAGGGATCCCCTATAGAAAAGTGGTTTTGTTTATGAGTGAACTCACTTTGATGCATTTCTAGGGAGTAGGGTATGGAGTTCTTTAGAAGGCTGAGTATACTACCTAGAGATGTTATGCAAATATGATAAAGGACCTATTCTTGCCACCTTTGAGGATGCAGGTCTTCTTACTACTGTTTCTTCTGTGTTCCATTTACAGTCAAATAGCACTGCAAAAGTGCCACAGAAGCTAGCACTAGCAGGAGGGAGGGAGTGGGAACTAGGAGTCAGTGCTTAGGGGAAAGTCTTCCCCTTTCAGATGAAATTAAGTTGATTTAAAATGTTTGTGAATAATCATCTTCAGTAAGGAGGCTGGGGATGGGGGGGCGAGGTGTGAGAAGGTGGAAAATAAGAAAACAAATTATTTCTAAACAGGTTTATTACAAAACTTTATCTGTCTCCTGGCTGCACGCATTTTCTCTTTTGCCTCTGCTTTCCTTCTGTTTTTTATTTCTTTGAGTTAAACTCTCCTTGTAACTTCTTCCTTCACATATGCCACTTCTACTTCGGTATCTTATTCTTTGGTATTTATCCGAGCTCTCATGATTTCAAGGCCTTTGCCCAGTCCTTAAATTCTTTATCCTGGGAACTCTTAGATTTTTATTCCCATAAATAATTCTATTTAAGATTTCCAAGAAAAGCTATGGCCTGAAGTGTGTATCATCTCCTAGCTTAAAAGGTTTATTGTACATTCCTAATTTATTGTTGACATATGAAGTGTAAATCTATCTCTGAAATACCGTGTCATCAAGGACAGTGTAATTTCTTTATCAGCTATATGGATGCACACATAGTAACCTGGCTTTTTTCTTGTTGAGCTTGCTTTGACTGAAAGGGAGAACAGGTCACTGCTTCTAAGAGAACTTCAGATTCTGAAGATGTGATGGCATTAAACTTCCATTCTTTAATACAGCAGAGGAAGCTTGCATGAAGGTTATCTAATTTGCCAGAGCTTTTTTAGAAATCAGAGAGTGTGCATGAACCTGGACAAAATGCTCCATGAAAACCTTATTTTCCTTAATCAAAATGTATGAAGTTGACAACCCATATCAAATACATCCAACATTTTGAAGTTTTACAAGAGGAGGGGTCTGACAACAGGCTCAAATAATGCTGTCAGCGCTTCAACCTACCTTTTTTTGCTGAGATTTTTGTGTGTTGTCTGAGATGAGATGACTGGTGCTATTCAGAGGTGGTTTACTTCTAGCTCATTCTCAGCCTCATAGTAAAAATGGGAAGAGTGAGGTCTCCTGATGTAGTCTGTTAGAAACTTACATAAAATTCAGTATGCGTTGTCTTTTCCTGTGACCATGTGCATGCTGTAAGTACTTTGTGCATTTGTTTGCAGACTTGAAACCCATCTCCATTCCTTCTGATGGTGACTTGATCTTTTACATAGTAATAGGAGATGCATAACTATTGGGGAGATAGGAGAGTGATTTTTATTTTTATTTTTTAAATGTAGTTAAAACAATTTTCCCTATGTTTTGGAGTGATGGAAATAGTTTAGCAAAACCAATGTTTCAATAAAACGTTCCTACAAAATGCGGTTGTTTTAACACTTTCTTCCAAAGATACAGATTTGTTTTAACTAACTGTTCATATATTCCCAAAACATGCATGCATTCTGCTGCTTGAATTTGTGGCTGAAGTGAAACTAATACTAGCCTATTTTTCATCTCTTCAGCCAATGTACATTTATCATATAGTCCAGCAGAAGTTTGAGGGATACGTGGATTTTTGGTAAAGATACCTCATGTTAGCAGTTCAGGCTTTCTGTCTGGCTAGACTGGCAATTTGCAGTATTCTTCATTGAATCTTGTTGATGTGAACATAGCAGGGGTGACTCTTAAAATTGCTGCTTCATATTTTAGGACAGGCAGTAATCTACTGAGGTTGGGTGATGAGGAATTTATAACTATTCATATAATACCCTCTGGCCAAACAATAAATTTGATTTGCACATTTTTTTCTCAAATAGTAAGAAGAGAAAAATGTCTATGACTCAGGTTGATATAATACAATTTTTACTCTTGGTGCCAATGAATGTACTTGTTACATACCAGTGCAGTCTTTTCCATTCCTTTGCTTTCTGGTACAATTGCCACATTAATTTTCATAGCAACAGTTGTGGCTTCAGCTGGAAATTGAAACCTAATAAATGTTGGCTCAGCACATGGACTTTTGGACAAACTTCTTCAGTAACACTGAGCCAAACCAAGTGAAAAAAAAAATTCCTAAGCTTAAGTACTTGTCCTTGGATTCTGGAAAAGCTATCTGGTATACCCTTTGGTTACTAGGCTGTTAAAATGTTGGTGTATTGGTGTTTCTCTTTTTTCTTTCTTTTTTTTTTTTTTCCTCCCCCTCCCAAGCTTTCGGTTTTTTCTCCTCCCTTCAAGCACCAGCAGACTCATCTGTTGAAACTCTACCCCCTGTGGTTCAAGTACATTCCTCCTATCAACCTTTTCACCCCACCTCCCACTGTTCCTCTTCACACATGCGCTGAATTCGATTCTGCTCACCACACTTGCAAAATTCAGGCCTAGATGTGGGGTCTGATTCTGAGCTCTACTTAATGTAGGTCTAAAATCTCTTCTATAGATATGCGTAACTTCTCTTGTTGTGCTTAATCTTCTTTTTCTAATAAAAAAAAAAAAAAAGGCAGAAAATCTGAACAAGTCAAAAGTTCCATTGGAGACCAAAAGACACATTTGGTGTGGTGGTTGTAACCACTCAGGAAAAGGGAGAAAGGGGGAGAAAAAGGAGCCAGTCAACCAAAAAGACTACCCAAAAAAAAAAAAAAATAAAATGAAAAGCCCGTTTTCATGGTGGACCACGTAAAAAATTTTAACCACATTTATGGCAAATAAAGATTTGACAGCTAATGCCAGTTCCAGAAAATGAGGGAAAGGACATAAAAAAAATAATTTAGACCTTGAAAAAAATACTGTGTTTGTTTTTGGTTTTTCTTTTTTTAAAATCATAACGAATGTTAGAGGTAGGTCAGTTTATGTGGTCTTTTTTGAAAAGACTGTTTTTCATATTTTGGAGCTAAAATTGAAACTTTTGTAAAAGTCTGCCAACATGGAAAGCGATTTTGAAAGAGGAAAATCATCTCACTGCCCTGTGTTGCTCTGAGCTTTTCTCTGTCCTAGCTTTTTTCTCTGACATATTTGGACAAACTGGGCATCTGTTCTGCCCTCTGGATGAAATGGTGATTTCAGTCTGTATTTCTTGGATTAGCCTTAAGATGTAACCATATACAGCATCTTTCATAAACTCTTTAAATATCCAATAGTCTGGGCTTTTATTTCTTGACCTGCTAAAAATAGCCCATGTTTTCCTTCAGCTACCTTAGGAATTTAGCTTGCTGGAAGAGCGTTGGGGTAAGAGTTGGTTGTGTCATGCTGTGTTGGGATGATTTTCTGGAAGGTAGAGGTTGCAAAGACTTCATCCCCTGCAGCTGTAAGTGAATCGGAAGACACATTATGATAAAGGAGAAATGTCTGCTGAGGGAGAAGGGAAAAATTAATCTGCATAACTTTAAGTCCAAGTTGGAATTCAAGTTCTATTTTGAAATAAATAAATAAAATTATGGACCTCTGGGATTTTAAATTGGTCTCCCGGCTCATAGGCTAGAGGGATCAAACCATCCATGATTCAATGGTGTGTAGATTGAAATTAAACCTGTAGGTGCTAAGATTTTTTTCCTATATGCTCCAAATTGCTTAAATTTTGTAAAATTATTAATTGCAGTCTAGAGATGAAGAGGCTTTTGACTTTGAATTAATTCTGTATAATTAATTTACAAAGGTTGAAAAAACCAACTGTACTGGCCCATAGGCTACATTTTCTAATTAAAGGAATGATGGCATAAAGGAAAAAGCAGTTGGACTTCCCTCATTTAAATCAGTACATAGAGAACCACCAAACTAGACTAGAAAATCAAACTTAAGTCAACCCATAGGTCCTTTGTTTCCAACTAATTCTTCTTGCTGTGTTCATTGGTCTTCATAAGCTTGGCTAAGGGGATAAGCCTTGCTTTCCTGCCTTAAGGCTTTTTTCTCTTCATCTATTGAAATTCAGTGTTAAGGGCCCCCTTAGAGAATGTCCTGTGGGTAGCCGTCTCCTCTGTTACAAAGAAGCCCCAGCTGTGGATGTGGATTGAACTGAGAGGTAGCCTTTCAGGCTAGCAATTTGGGGTCATTTAGGAGAACCAGTGGTTTTAATTTAATTTGGAAATGGTAAGCCTGAGTCAGCGCAGTTTTCATACCGTTGATGTCTTCCTTTTGAATTCAGACAGAACCTGGGCAGGACTGGTGTTTTCTGCTACAAGTTGTTTATGAGATACCTAACCAGTGGAATGACATTGTGCAACTTATGTAGTTTTAACGTGATGGAAGAGACTGTAAATCGCTGGTTTGACATTAGAAGAATGTAGTTTTGGTCTTTGCATCAGGTAAAGACTGGTGCCCTGAGCGAGTGCATCCTCAGGATGGCTGCCCTCCAATGTTCCAACACTAGCAGTGTTCCAACAGGAAGGACAGAAGCGAATTCAGGTGTGACACACAGTACAGATTCTGCTAAGAAGTGCATAAAACCAGTTGACTGGGCTCATAAAATGTTTTCTGCATGTTTTAGCTCCTTCATCCCAATCTGTTTCCAGCAGCCTTCTCTGTGTCAAGATAAACAAGTGTTACTTATGGGTGTATAATTACAGCTATGTATGTAATTAACTGAGTTATTGGTAGTAGCCAAGGGGAAAGAGAGTTGTGGGTTTTCATTATGGTGGTCTATGTGTATTGTCATTTCATATGCAGACTGCATGTGACAGGAGTCATGACTTAGACAAGCCTTGGGAGAAAAGTATCTGTGATAAAAATTATTCTGGGCCATAGAACAGTTTGGGTTGAAAGGGACCTTTAACAACTATCTAGTCCAAACTCCAGGACCTATTGTTTTTTCAAGAGTAGTACCACTGGAAAAAAGAGTTAATCAGTCAAATGCTAACTTGTGAGAGCTGCAGCAAGATGTCTAAATTTACTGTATTTACCAAAAGAGAAAGGTAAGTCTGATCTGTGTGTTCACTTGATCTTTATTTGTTCTATGGGAGAAGTTACAAGTGGGAGCAAGGCAAGGTTGTATTCTGTATTAATGAAGATAACCTGAAGTGGTTAGGCAGCTTGGAGGTTGTTTTCAGCATCTTCCCTACATTAATTTAAACAATACAAGGCTAGACAGTAGGCTGAATATAGACACAGAGATATATTTACAAGCTATTTTCTGAATAAAAGCTGGGAATTGCCTTCCCTGGGGACAGCATGAGCCAGATTGTAATATGAAATTCCTGGTGTAATTGTAGTGCATTGGTGATATGATTTAGCCAAACAGGGCAGAAAAGATCTGCAATCAATTTTTTTCAGATGCAGGCAAATCTGAACTGCTCTATCTATTGAATTATATAGTGGAATTCCCACCAGACACTGGGAAAAGCTCAGGGCAGCTCCATTTAGGTTTGACTGTCCAGTATTTGTATTGAATAAACCTAAATATAAACTGTATGTAGAAATTTTCAAACTTTCTTAGTATATGCTAAAGGCAAAAACGTGTTTAAAAAGGGTTAAAATTTTTCAGTTTGAAAAATGTGCTGTTTTTTTCATTTTTTACTCTGATGGTGGTACAAAGCCTAGTGAGCACAAAGTCAAAGAAAAAGGAACGTTTTAGAAGGCACTTTGTCAATGGAAATGAACACAGGTGGTTTTAAAATATTGCTGGACAACTGACATGAGCTCTTAAAGGAGTGTACGTAAAGACTCTCTGGAGAGATCTAGATTTCATGAGTGAAGGACCATCTCTTTTTCCTCTCTGAATTAGAGCAGGTTGTTCTGTAATAAAGCTTGTCCATAGATAGAAGACCATGAAGTAGCAGTATGATTTAGTTGAAAAATACTAACCCTTCACATTCTACATAATTTTCTGTTTTGTATTCATTCTGATTTCATGTTGGAATACCTACACTTGAAACTGAAATAAACCCCCTCTGAATATTTGGGTTTTTTATGTGTGTGTTTAGCTTGGGGTTTGTTGGTGCTACATTTCTAGAGCTTGGCCTTCAGAAGTAGAAGAAAGAGAGTTCTTGCAGGTACATTGTTTCCTCAGTTGTGAGCCGTGTGTAACATCTTTGTGCAGAGAATTTGTCCAACAGTCACAGTCCAGCACTTAACGTCTTGAATGAAAAAAACTAGGTCAAAGAAAGGAAGGCATCTTCCTTGAATTGTGTAAGAAACTTTTGCAGACTTGAAATATGCAGAGTTACTTTTTCCTTTCTAAGGTCTAAAGCTGGTCTTCAGCTACTTCTGGTCCCATTGAGGAACTCAGGAAATCAGTGAAAGCCGAGTGTGATAGATGTGATAATTGCAAAGGCTTTTGCTATTTGCAGAACAATCTGGATACCTCAAGGGAAGAAGTTATCTGCTTCTTTCCCACTGCTATGCTACTAAAGCAGAGCAAGTATTTAGGAAGAGAAGGAGCTTCTCTCATTTTGTGTTAGTAGAGCAACTTTTTCTTGGGAGCAGCATCTTTGCTGTTGTTACCCTTGCAGACAAAAAGATGGGGTTGCTAAGACATTGGCATCAAATAATGTGTCTTTCCGTGGTAGTTATTTTAAAGTATTTCTGACAAAAAATAGTGTCATTCTGCAGTTGTCAATGGCTTGCCTTGCACAATTGTTAGAAGAAGAGCAGGACTGTGTTAGGAAGAAGCAGCAGAAATTTGTAGCATTTGGCCTCACCATTTGCTTCTGCAGAAATGGACTACAAATACTAGGATGTTATGTACATCTGTGGGTATATGAATCCCCAATGTAATGTTTTACTTCTGTTCTGCAGAGCATTTTATGTAGGTAGGAGGAGCAGGTATTCATTACTGGTAAAAGCATTGTAGGTTACTGGCCCCTTTGGAAAGGAAATTTTATGTGTTTATATTTAAAAGCTGCCAATGCCAGAGGCATTTTATTATTATTATTCTCATTTTAAAAACCATGCCTAGGACTTCCTTATCTCCTCTCACCAAAAAAAAAAAATAAAAAAAAAATAAAATATTGTTCAGTTTCAGACTTATTGTTAGAACTGTACTGCCAGGAGCCTTCCTGGCCTCTGGCATTATCAACAGAAATTGCAGCTCTTGAAAGAATGGATTATAGTTGTGGAAGGGCTACTGGAGGGGGGAGAGGATACCAAGACTGGCAGTGAAAGGCAGAACTTGGCATTGCAAAGAAATGGCAAAAAAAACCCATTCAGGTTCCTTGAAGCTTTTGATGATGGTAGAATAAGGTTGAATGAAGGAGGAGAAAAGAGAAATAAAACAAGTGGAAGGAGAAAGCATTAGTAGGCCCCAAAAGGGGAGGGTAAGGTATTATCAAGTTTATTTAGGTTCTGTCTTTTTTGCAAGATAAGCCTAAAAAAGGGAATTTGTGATCTACAGTGTTTCAGTTTAGGAATTTAAATCTGTGTGATATGTAATTTTTGGGGGCTCCCCCACACAAAGTCACATGAGCTTAGTCTGTCAGGCGTATGGAAACTGAGGTTGAATGGGCTGAGCCGTTGTATAACTGACTGAAGAGTAGAAGAGAGGAACACAATGGCACATTCATTAGGTAAATATTCCTCAGTCCTCCACAGCTCGAACACATGCTCATTTTTATATAACATGTTGCCCAGCTGGATGCAGGATCACTAGCTGGTGGGAGGCCAGGACTGTGACAAGTTTGCAAACAACCTTTGCATCCTCTGGGGAGAATGGTGAAGCCCAAGCTGCCCCTTGGATTGTCCTGCAGGTCAGGAGGCATACGAACTGGCTGCTGCTTCAGAATGGTCACTGGGCTTTCTCGTTCCTTTTCTTTCTATTTCTTCCCTCTCCATGCTTTCCGTCTGCTGTTGCAGAGCCCGTTTGAGTCCTCAGCAGACAGCATTATGGGTTGTCTACCATAAGGCTGCAGTGGGAGTAAGGAAGCTCTTGAGCTTTTAAGGCCAATCCTAGATTATTCTGGGTCCTTTAAGGTGGGCGCGTGGGTGTGAAGACAGAAAAGAGTCTTATTAAATTACAATTAATTATGAACTTAACTTTTGCTCCTGTTAATTCAGCACAAACTGAGACAGATATGGGTCATATTCTTTTTTGCAGTACAGGTATGAATAATGATGGAGAAAATAAAAGCAGATCAGCAGGTCAGATCAGCTGGATGGGAAGCAACCATCTTGTGCAGCTGCAGCTATGCTTCTGACCATAGCTACATTCTGAACAGCTTGGAAAGACTTCCTATGCAGATTTTTGCTATTTAGACAACAAGAGATTGTAATCTGCACTTAGGAAGCATTCTTTTAATCAAAATATTTGGCTTTTATATCCATGCACACACATGCATGTGTGCAAACCTGCAGTACAACAGCACAGCAGGGTCTATGCTTATTTTGGTGGTAGTGAATATTAAGAAATTAGCCACTTAACCAGATGAAAACTGAGTTCCTGCAAATTTAATTGGAACTGTGGTTGGAAAAAGAACACAGCCATATGCCTGTGTCCTTTATTAAAAGAACCTGAAGTCTGCTGGCTTAATGGTTTTCATCTCATTTCACTGGCCTTTGACCCTGAGAATTTTGTATAGCTAATAAATTCAGCCACTAGTGAATGATTTGCTATTCATTTCAGAGATTGACTATGCTACAAAAATTGTGATGTCTGTCTCGTAGTGAGGATGAACATTATGCTGGAGCAGTTGGGTGTCTCGGGTGTGCAGTGAGGCACAGAGTCAAAGCCAGGCTGCTCTTTGCTGCTGTAAACACATCTCTGGATTACTGTTGCAGCATGATTGCTTGGATTATACTGTTGCTCTCAGAAAATGCTGGAGTTTTTTTCCTAAGTATCTGTTGGAGGGTCACCTTTTAAGTGTTGAACATCATTTGTAATTAAGGGATCTTAGCGTATTTTCTTAAAAGCTGAAAGGAAATTAAATTATACTGTCCTCCATGCTGTTCTAACTTCTGCTTTAGGAAAGGATGCCAGATATCAGGGTAATAGGCAACACATTTGAAAATTTTCTGTAAATGTTGTTGCAAGGCCTGTGGAAATGAGGGGATCTCCAGAGTGTTAAAAGAGAATAAAGTTTTATTGCTTGCTGTAAAGCTGCTGGTGGAGGGAGTAGTTACACTAAAACAAGGTGAAGTTTAAATTTAAACAAAGCTGTTTATTCTACTCCATATAGGTAGATCCATGCAGGTATACTTCTTCTGAAATGAGCACCTTTTTAGAAGATCTTGGAGAGGAAATGAAGTGAGTTAGTGCGTAGATTAGTTTATGGGCTTGTGGATAAACTTAGATTCGTTCCTTACTCTTACTCCTGAAGAGGAGCCACACTGTCTTAAGCACATAGCATTTTACTTTAACTGCAAATTTTATCATGGAGACAGACAAAATGAGGGGAGAGAAATGAGTGTTTGCAGATATAACTTGCTGTCCTGCCTGTTTAGCAGTTCTAAATATCAGCAGCATGTGGAGAGTTACTGGCAGGCCTACAGGTAACGTGGAGCTCCAGCAGCGTGGCTGCCAGTGAAGCCAGCACTTACTAATAACAGACTAATTGTTTCTGTCACACCTGCACAAGCCTTTCTATCTCTCTGAAACACATTAGCATTCATGAGAAGTTACTGAACCATGATGAATCACAAACACATTTTAAGTAATTCTTTTGTGGTTCTCCTTGGACCAAGTACACCTTTTCTAAACAATACCTTATTTTTCTACCTCATGAAATGTTGTATTTTATTTAGCCAGAGAACTGAAAGTCAGAGAAATGAAACCCTCTCTGTGTATTCAGGCTTACTTTTTAATGAGGACTTTGTATTCCTGCTTCTAACATTTTTACCTCTGAGCTTCGTGCGATTAGATTCAAAAGCTCTGTTCTGTGCTGGTTTTATTAATGCAGTAATATGGCTAGATCACATAATGTGACACATTAGTTGTGAAGCTTAGGATGCCAGTTCTGCCACCTCCCTGGGTGTTCACCCAGTTAACGCCAATTTCCACAGAGGGCTGTGTCCATCTCAGTATTGCTCATTGAGTCAGATGATGGTTACTTGAACTGCATGGGAACTCCACAAGCCTTTTCCATATGAGAGTGCCTGTGCTATTCCAGGATCTTGCTGTGATCTCACCAGTACATGCCTGCCAAGTGCTTAGTTTGATTTACTGTTCTCATTTTCAATGTAGACTTAGACAGTCATGAAAGGAACAATTAAATCAGAGTGGGAATGACTATGCAAATAACTGATGGAAGTGCAAGAGTGAATAGCAACAGCTATAGAGTTTTTAACTTTAGTTATTTATTTGAAAAGTTGTTTGATGATAAGATTGATCAAAAATGCTCTGCTTTGCTAGGGCTGAAAGGAGATCTTGTGCAATGAAATAGAAGTATTAGCTGAAATCACATATAAAAGACAACCTTAGGTATAATTTGCGTTTCCAGGATGCTAAGCCAAAACTTCAGGATGGATTTCTGCTGGCAAGGTGTTGTATTAGGTATGGAGAGCAAGCAGATCTGCTGCTTGAAAGAACTGGGTCATTCCTGCCACCATCTGAAGTTTTAGCTTGGTACCCCAAGAAACAGCAACAGATTCTGTTGCTGCTGTGTATGGGCTCTGTGTCTCTTTTCTCCTTTTCTAGTCTACTTTTAAATTGTCAGCTGATTTAAACCAACTCTGTAGAGCAATAGAGGTCCCAAAGATGCAAAGTTTAAACAGGTTTTTGAAGGCAGGAAACTGGGCAATGCAGAAATTCTAGGGGAAAGGTTCTGGAGTGAACCTTATTAAACAGCTAGAAACCTCCACCAGGAATTCAGACAGGTTTGCCTTACCCCTGCTTTGCTCTCTGGTTAGACAAATGTTTGGGAAAATAATCTTTTGCTTTTTTTAAGGAAAAATGAAACTAAGGCCCTGAAAGCCAAAACTTGTACTAAAATTAGATTGCCATCTCTTCACTTACCTGACTTCTACTCTGAAACTTGCAGGGTATGACTTTACACAAAGCCTCATTGTCAGAGTAGTTGTAGAAACCTCTAGATAAGTGAGATTCAGACTGCTCTAGCAATTTTATCAAAGTGTTTAAATAAAAATACTGGTAAGCACTCACTTTAAACATTAAAAACTTCAAAATGCCAATGAAGCATTATATTTTAGACACTTTTAGGCAGTCCTCTTCTGCTCATGAAAGAGTATTGCTAAGGAAGGGGACCTAACAAAACCAAAAAAAAAGCTACTGAGTGTCCATATGGGAGAGTTCTGTGCAGATGGTAGACAAATACAGAGGAACACTTATAAAATCCTGCTGAAATGAAGACCTCAACTAAAAAGAAATTTTCACTGCCCAGTAAGGATGGATTACAAATTAATATTGTATTTGCTAGGTAGTTGTTTGGAGCTTTAAAACATCCTAAGGCACAAACTCATGTTGCTAAGTTTTACTGTAAAGTCCACAGGTTGTTTTTTGTCTTTTTATAAACATTTTAAATTTTAGAGGGATGCAGAAGGGAAGAACATGATTGTTAATGAAAATAGGATATTAATTATTTCCAAATGCTGGCTTGCTCATGAAGTAGACTTTATCTCCAGTTGGAGGAGGCATGTAAATCAGATGGTCAGAGGCTATCAAGGCACCAGATGAGGTCTTACAGCTGGTCTGATAGCAGCTTCTGCTATAGCTTTCCTCAGGCCTCAATTGATGGCTTAGTTCTTTTTGACCTGCAGCTAGCCAAGGCCTGACCAGGCTGACTTTTCTAGCTGGGAGAAAGAATGTGCGGGTGGGTCTTGTTTTCCTCCTGGCCAATAACGCCATGACTTTCTTATGCTCATAGATGAAATGAGTAGGTGCTGTAAGTCAGTATCTCTCAAATTTTTTAAATAATTACTTACCCTGCCCATGTTTAGCATAAATTTCATCTTCAGTTTGAGTACAACATGCTCCCTTGAGTTTATGTGTCTCCCCATTCTAACACTTTAGATTAATTAAGGACCTTTTATTTGGTGATACTCTTCTACTCTAAGCGCTTGTAGGATCAAGACTCATGGACTGTCAAAATATACAGTCACCAGTTGAAATACAGCTGTCACTCTTGGCTGTGTTTTAATCCACTCCAATCCCAGCTGCCTTTCTTGCTTTAGTCTCTGAGGTTTTGTCTTTTCTGCCCTAAGTGTTTAAATTCTCACGTCCATCTCATTTACAGATCTAAAAATTAGATTTATTTTCAAAGTCCTTTTTGAGAAGGAATGTGTGGGAATGTGTGTATTAACCATAACATATAAAATGTCCGTCTTTTGGGAACTACATAATTTTACAGTTTGAGTTCCTACCTACTGATATTTTTAACTAGGCCATGTCTTCCTTTCTTTTCTTCCCCCCACCTCAGGGAACACTATTTGAGGTGAACTTTCTTCCTTTAGGATTTTGAATCCCAGTTAGAGCAGGATTGTTCGTCTTTTACCAACATTAATTCTGGGTTACCGCTTCCGTAGCAGTCCTCAATATTATATGCCTCTTCTGGGTTTGTGGATTAATGTTAATTTAATGCAATTATTTTCAGCTGCTGTCTATTCCCTTTAAATCCTATACTTTGCTGTGCTAAGCTAATGAGACACAGCTATTGTGGTGTACTCTGCTTCTCTGCTTACTAAAGGCTGTTGTAATGTGGAACGCACTAACTGAAAGAGATTTTCCTGTCTGCAGCACATGAAAGTTCGTAAAGGACTGTGAGGTTTTTTTGCCCGACTAAATATATTCTTTTGCTTAGTCTTTTGACACTTTGTTACATTTGGAAGCTCCTTATATCTTATGTGTCTTGGTTTTAAGCAGAAAACCCTAAAGTCTTGAAGTCAGTTGGTGATGGTATGGAAGGAAGGAGATCAAAAGATTCTGGTCTGCTGGTTCACCTTTCACTCCAGTGCAGATGCATCCTGAGCATCTCTTACATGTTTTAAGAACCATATGTTCAGGATGGCAGAAGTTATGCTGGCTCTTATACACAGAGCATCTGGAAGATGTATTTCAGGATATTTGTCATGGTCAAGCTCTTGGTAGCTTATTGCAACGAGAATCGCTGTGCGCCCAGGGCTGGACTGCTTTCCAGATAAGCTAAAGATGCCCACGTACTTGAAGAGGGTGCAGGATTCAACTTGAAGTCAGCAAGATGACTTCACTGCTGTATCATGTAGGAGGAAAGGATTCACTGCAAGGGAGGCAACATATGTTTAAACTTAAATATCGTATAATTAGCCAAACTGGCAAAGGAAACTGTGAACAACATAAGGAATATGTATTAAGTCCATTTTATGATGTTTAAAGATTTCCCCAGTGTAAGAACCCCCACTCCAATATTAATATTTTAAAAGTGTTCTTATCCTACTAATATATATATTTGACTTTGTCAGCAGTGTTTATGTCAGTAAGAGTTGAAGCTTGGTTTGCTCCGTTTCTTCCCCAGGTGTGTTGATACACCTGTTGTGGTGGGGAACAAGCTCAGTCTGGGAACCCATCCAGGTTAAAAATAATTTTTTTCATTTTATTCAGCTTATTTTTTTGGTTGCTTGGATCAGCTCCCCATGTCACACCACAAATGCTTTGCCTAATGTGACTGAAAGGCTCTGCTAGAGGGAAGGGATAAAGCAGGAAAGGAGGAGGAAGAAAGGACATGAATGGAAAACTTGGCCCCTGGGAGAAATGCCTCTGTAAATAGACTTATAGGGGAGATCGTAGGCGTCAGTAAAGATGTAGCAAACTTGTGAATGAGAGCAACATGCCACTCTTCCAGCTGTACATATTTTTAAATAATATTATCAGGTTTAACTGTGTGGGTATTCTTCATTATTTAAGTGAAAAGATGATTTTATTCTTGGCATGGCAGATCCTAGTAAAATCAGCAAATTAGCCCCCTTTCTTTCTTTTTTTTTTTTTTTTAAACTAACATATTATTCAAGCCTATAGGCTGTTTTTCACCAAAATTAACGAGAGGCAGTCACTGCCTAGAAGATATTGGCCTATTTGAATAAGATCATACAGAATCAGGTCATACAGAATCTGGGAGAGGAGCAGTGGCAGCAAAAAGCAGTTTGGCCAAGTTGTGCAAGTGGGTCAGAAGCTGAGTCAGTTGCCAAGGCAGGTCTCCCGTATCTATTAGATTTCCTATTCCTAGCCCTGTCACACTGCCAGTCTCTTCGGCTTTCTGCAGTAATCCCCTTCATCCCTTAGAGCCGGACCTGGAGCCACCAACACGGGACAGAGAAGGAGGAAGCAACAAGGGGTTTTGTTGATAACCTTTTTTTCAGTGTAGTGTGTGGTGCCTTGAAGTTTGCTTGTTCTGAGTGTGACATCGGTTTGTCATTTATGTTTGTTCTGGTTGGTGGTGCCAGCAGCAGCTCCTCACTTTGAGGATGCACGTGCGAGGTCTCGGGATGAAAATCCTTTAGCAGCATCATCTGTTACACACACTGACTGAGAGCATTTCTGCTGCCTGCCTTAAACCCCTTGCTATACTGGTGTTTGAACCAGGGTAGCTATCAAATCCTTCCGTCCTTAGTGCAAACTGTTCCACGGGAGTGCACGTTACCAACCTTTTGTACTGTAGCCAGACTTAGGAGGAAACAGTGCTTTGTGCATTCTACAGTAACAGCGTTGCTACTGTTACAGATTTTTGTGCTTGCTTGCATCCTTCTGGATTTTTTTGTGTGTTTTTTTGTTTTGTTTTGGTTTGTTTGTTTGTTTTGGTTTGGTTTTTTTAAAATGCAAAAAGAAAAGCCTGAAAACTGAACTTTTCTGAAACTCTCTTTGTTTTTCATATGATTTCAGTGGAACCATGCGATGCCTCTTTGTGTGTGAGGTGCTGTGAGGGGATGGTTCTGTTCAACTTAGCTTCATGCTAGACCTTTATGCTTCATTATAAGATGGTTTCTTCTGTGGCTAGAAGAGTTTTACAGCAACTGTTAAGTGCTGAAGAGCTGGAAAAAGCTTTGTGGAAGTCTGGGTAGCAATTTTCATTTGAAGGCTTATGTATAATTAAGAGTTGGACTCGATGATCCTTGTGGGTCCCTTGCAACTCAATATTCTGTGAATCTGGGTAGTGGTGGCCTCTTTGGTAGTCATGTATCACCTTATTCTTTGGAGTTCTGACATTGTGTATGAATCACACTTTCATATGGATCTAATATTTTTATTAACTCCACTCCGCTGTCATCTGTCAGGAAAAGCATATTATTTCTGAGGTTACTCAGAAAGCTGGCAAAGTTAAGTGTTTTATGGAAAAACAAACAAACAAACAAAGCCAGCCTGTACAGTTGCCAAGAGTGTATCTGCTGTCCTTTTCACTTGGAGTACCACCAAACTGGAGAAAAACTAGTCTCCTATCAAGTAAAGAAAACAAACAATGTCTTATTGTCTCTTATGCCTGTAAGTGATGAGAAAAGGACAAAGCTGGTATAGGTGGAGGATTTCAGAGGAGGGAGAAAAAGACATTTATTAATAAAACAAAAGCCCATTTGTGTGAAGTCCATCTGTGACAGCACTGCTTTTAAACTGCCAGAGGAAGTCTTGGCTAGTTCTCTCACAAACTTTATAAAGAAATGTTACATGTTGGACCTCTAGTAATGAACGTACTCCTAAGGCTGAGAGGGTTGCCATAAAAAATGGTTGATTTTTGCTTCCCTAACTGCATAACTATTTGTATTACACTAAACAGCTGATCCTGAATTCCTTCATCATCAGATGAGTCTCCTGAATAGCCATGTTGTTTGTTCTAAAAGTTTTGGAAAGCAGGGTTGTTCTGGTCTATCTTTCTACCATTATAGCAGCTTCAGCTGTGATTTCTTACGGCAGTCCTGTCTTAAGTTTATATTGTAATTATTGGGTTCCTTCAGTTTTCTATCCTCGTCATACACTTTTTTCAGACTACTTAAGGCATCCTTCATGCTTCTCCTCACTATACCAACAGTGATTCCAAGCTTGTTGAGTTGTTTCATCTTGACTTTGGCTTTCACTGTGCTACTTCTACGTCTTACCAAATGACTTACCAAATTCTGTTCCACCACACTTGCCTACTTGTCAGCAAATCTGTAGCGAGAACTCTAGCTCAGAGGTGCTGACAGGAAGCAATCAAATCCAAAACACAATCAAAGGATTCTTCCTTCATCACTGGCTTCTTGCTGCATCTTGTCTACTCCCTTTTGTCATTTAGATTGTCAGTCTCTTAAAGCAAAAGACAATTTTCTTTGTAATTTGAATAGCACTCAGCACTTTACAGGTACTTAATAAATACCAAATCAAATAATTTATATCCACATAATTGCCTGTTTTTACACAAATCTCATAGAAGTGTCTTTTATATTGCCTGTCCCTATTTTTTATCCACTTTGCAAAGCAGCAATTACACCGTGCAGTTTATCACTAGAAAAAAATCCTTTGAATTAGGTATCTTACAGGTAGATTTTCTTATGTTTCTTTGGGGTTTTTTTGGTCATGCTAGTTTTGGGGAGGGTATTTTGATTGGGTTTTTTGTTTGTGGGTTTTTGATTTTTTTTTTCCCTAATTGATTATGCCACTGAAGCTCAAGATCCATTACCATTACAGTGGTGCCTGGATGGCACTTCATATGTGTGGTTCATTATAGCTGTGAAGCCAGCTGGGTCAGGGTGGATAAACTTTGCCCCTTCATGATAGTTGTTGGGGAACTGATTGATTGATCTGCTTTCCCTTGTCTTCCATATAACTCTGAATCTAGGCATTACAAAGAATTTCTGCTTAATTTCTAATTAATTTGTGGTTGCTGGCTACTTTTTGCTTCTGCTGGAGCCTGTATTCTCAAAATTATTGTAAAAAGACTGTGGGAAGGAACATCAATCCACACTGAACTGGGAATTTATCAGGGCACTACAACTATACCTAAGCTGTGTGGCAGGTGTATAGCATGGTAACATCTTGGCTGTCCTGTGGAGGGCCGACCCCATTTGTCCTCTGCACAGGAGGTTTTTTTCTACTGGCATAGCCTCCGAAGGTGATGGCCTTATCTCACAGATTAAAGGTGAAATCACGATGTGGCTTGAGTTTACAACTATCTTTAGGTGAAGATCCAGCCAAAGGCTTTAAGAGGCATCTGTGCCTTGTCAGGCCACCTGACAAGGTGCTAATGGCTATTTCATTCCATGTGGACTTTCTGTATTTCCTCACACTGTTTTACCTCTGGAGGAGTGTGTTTTAAATGTCATCTCTTTTGGTCAGGGAGTGAATATTCTCCAACCTTAATCTTAATCAAAGAAATCACATCAGGAAAGAGAGACTAGTTTGCTATTTCAATGGCAATGTAATTCATCTTGTACCTCTTGGTGTGACGTGAGTATTTGTAAATACTTTGTATTTTGTGCAGTGAACAGTCCTAGTTGCATCTGCTCCATGTTACACTGTATACAGTCCATGAGCTCTCTGAGTTATCCAGCCGTGTTTCACCACAGGTTTAGTAGTTATTCCAGGCATATGATGGAATAAAAGGATCCATTTCTCTGGGTTATCATCTTGCACATATTCAATTAAGTTGCATATGTTTATCTTTGTTTCATGCCAGATTTTGTTCCCAGGTACATTTACTAGGCACAGGATGAATGCTTTTCATGTCACATTTATATTGCTTGCATGTTTGGTGAGAAGTTGTATCTTTTTGACCTTTCCAACCCAAAGTAATTCTCACAAGAACAACTGAGGTTTGGGATCATGTCACAGGAGAAGATCCTGAGTTTTGCTTCTTGCTCCCGAAGTTGCGTAAATTTAAATTATCATGGGTCCATTTGAATGCTGATTTTGCTCCTGTATTCTCTTCTTTTTGTATGCTTCTAAAGCTAGTGATTACCTACTTGTTCTTTATTCAGTATTATTGTTCTTGATTTATTAGGAAGTGCTGTCTAGTATTGCTGTCTGAGAGGCACTGTGAGAATAAATGCTTGAAGAGTAGTCAAGCGTTTAATTCTGTAATAAGGACCCACATAAGAATTTAGAAGGGAAGAGATTATTTGCATGTATGCAGTTAAAATTATTCAGGAATTCTGTGACTTTGCAAATAGTGTAGAGTACTCAGTTAATGGAGCTGCAGCAAAAAAAGCAACTACATAGCTGCAGAATATTTTACTGGTATTAAGAATAAAATTACTATTTCAAATAGATGATTTGACTGAATACCATAAATCTACGATTACACATTTGTGTCTATAGAAATGTGTATACTAATGCTGGGGGGATTTAGTGTGAAATAGCACACAGAATAACAAAGCATTGATGAAGTGTTTAGAATGCCTTTAAGTTAATGAGAGAGACTTATTTGAATTAGATGATACTTCAGAGAATACTGCTCTCTGTTCTAGATTACAAATCTCTGCTATTTAAATATTTTTCTCTGGGGGTTGGTGATAGGAGTGGGAGGAGATGCATTTCTAGTTTCATCTGTATCCTTGAATTAACTATGAAAAGGGGTGGGTTCTTAATTTAACTGACTTAAGCTAAAATGTTAGTGGAAACATGCTTTATAGTCTTCTGTACAAGCTTCCACAACTTATTAAAATAAGTGTTTTACTTTCATTAGTTGACCACATTGGGAATGTAGGTTTCTCACAAGAAGACCAAGACTTCAAATACCAGATTGCTGTGCATTAGTTCCTACCACTTTTAGTAGCTGAGCCTTCTTGCCTTTGCCTCCACATTTGGCCACTGTCCCATTTCCCCCACTGGAGAGGGCAAGGAGGTTCTCTGTTTTCCTATTTGGATGACTTGTGATGAAGCCTTGTATAACTTCTTTGCTTGAGTTTCAGGTCTCACCACAGCTGTGGCTGCTGCTGATGGCTCAGGCAGAGTGTTTGCCAGTGAGCTGCATGCAGGACCTGGCTTACAGATCAGTTTCTGTGGCTTTGCTGTGGAGTGGTGGATGTTGTGTGAAGATGAGTTTAGGAAGAAGTAACATGTTCAGCTGTAGTTGTGCACAGCCAGCTGTTCAGAGCTGCAAGGCAGAGTCCTCCTGCCTTTCACAAATAAGTTTGTAAGCTGCTGTCTGCCTCTCATACAGAGAGGACTCAGTTGTCTTGGTGAAGGGTTGTAGATATGACTTATATGCATTAGGAAACTTTTCCCACAGAAGAGTCAGCACACTTCTTATGCCCTCCAAAAACCTTCTGCAAGGTTGACATCATTGAACCTCAGATTTGGTGAGGGAGGCACATTTTATTTGTCTGAAGTTAAGAAATCTACATGAAATTAAATTTAACAAGATGTATCATCCCATCTGTAAGCAAATATCAATCTTGACAGTAGTAGATGAAAGATTGGATGTCAAAATGAAATCTTTCTTTTGGATTTAAGGGACAGTAAAACTGAGAGGTCTGGTTGAGACTTGGAATCTGTTTTTTCTACAAGCTCAAAAATAAATATTTGATTTCCAGTAGATAGGAAACATTGAATCTAATATTCAGTTTATCTGAATTCCATTACTTAAGTGTATCTAAGTAGGGTATTGGTGTGTTATAAGGGAATTTATAGCTCACCAGCAACTAATCAGTAATCTGTCTTTTATGCTAAGTATAAGATAGTTTATCTTCTTCAAGAAAGCTGCCGATGTATTCAGCATATGCTGAGAGTTTGTCTACATAGGAGCACTTGGAAGAATTAATCCAGACTAAGATATGCTTTGAAAGTGGATTAAATTACATAGTACTCCTATACAAGGACATTAAGCAGAATTTAAGTGGCTTTAGTTTTAGTTTCTTTACTTCCTTAGTTAAGTACATTAAATCAAATTAAAGGCATTTAAATTTTACTCAAATGCCTGTTGAAGTTTAACATAATCTTATTAACCTGCTTTTAGTAATGTTTATCTGCGTTTTTAATTTTTTTCTTGTAAGAAAATCGGAGGAATATTCAAACAAGCAGAAGTTAATATTCACCAGTTCAGTGTACATTCATAGTTTTTATATCCTGTGCACTGACATTCTGAGGTTGACCAACCCTGTCTCTCCACTTAGTGATTCTACCCTTCTAATTCTCACATGCCTCATTTGCAAATTGTCAGTAATGATTTTTATATCCTTTATATCATATGAGAAATGCTGAGCAAAGGCTGTGGTGGTATTTGACTAACATCCAGATGGAAATCTGAAGTTTGGCTTTGTTCATTACTGTAAAGGTGAGGGTTGAGTGGGGGGAAATGAATGATTTACAGGAACTTTACCCATGAATATAGTTATTTTTTCTGTGAAATTATGTCAGGCACAAACAAACTGTTGTTTTTATGTTATGCAGAGTTCAGGCATCTACATCTGCTTTTAGTGCACCTGGCTTAGTATCTCTGTGTGAGATAAAATGTTTCTCTGTCTTTCGTAGAGCCTAAGATGAGGGGTGTATACCCACATTAATCAACAGATGTTAAATATGGGGGGGTTGTATCCTTTACAGAACTGAAGACAACATGTGACAGAAGCGTTGCTCTGGCTGACCAGTGGCTAACATTATACAAGTTGATTTGCAAAATAGCAGCAGCAGCAGCTTTGAACTGTTAAAAATACACTGCCTTTTTTTTTTTTTTTTTTTTAATTGTTGGAGGCTGGATATAAGTCCAGTGACATGGGGTACTTGAGAATAGTAAATATTGTTATGCACAAACATGAATGGGTGGCTCAGAAGTTTAATGATGAATTACTCATGTTGGCATTGCAGTATGAGGGCTGTATAATGCTGCTGTCTGAGGAGACAGCGATTGTAAGTGTTCCTTCTGAATATGCAGAATGGTGATCTCTGATATGTGTTTTTCCTGTACGTGGCAGCATCTAGCAGTGGGCAGTTGTAACATCTGATGACTTAAATTGCCAAAGATGCCTTTGCACTCAAATCCATAAGAAACCAACCTTTTCCTCTCCCACCCACATCCCCACTGAGAAGTGAAATGTACTGAGATGCAAAAAGTATGTCAAATATGCATTTAAATGCCTTGTTTCTCTGACGTTTCATTTTATATGTGCTACATGTGACTTTGAAGCATAATAGCACATTGTCCTAAGCTGATGTAGTTAGTCAGTGTTTGATCTCTTCAACTGAACAAATGGATTGTTTTAATGCTTTTTAATGACCTTTTAAACAGGAGAATTGATTTTGTACATTTTTAAAGGGAAGCCAGGACATAGCTGAGTCTTTCTTTTGAGTTTGAGCAAAGTAATCACAGATTTGATCACAGAATATTACAAATTGAAAGGGACCCACAAGGATTACTGAGTCCAAAAGTTATCAACAGCTTTGGAAATAAAGATCCTTAAAATACACACATTCTAATGATAGAATTGGAGGAGTTGGAACTATTTACCTGCTGATGTTCATAGAAATTCTAGATGGTGCACCTTAAAGGCAGAAGCTTATAGCTTTTCTTTTTAAAGTCACATTCCTGTGCATATAGCAGAACAGGGAGAAGGAAAGAATACAAAAAGCATACTTAGCAAATACCGGTTTGTGCTAATAGCCTTTCTTGTCACCTTCTGGCAGCAATTTTGAAGTACCAGGTACCTTTAGCTGTGGGTATAGGTAAGTCAAATGATAGCTAGTTTGAATATAAGTAGATCAAACATGCTCTGTACTTAGCCAGCATTTTTGCAATATTGCTAAAATTTGCTCTGTACAGATTTGCAGCTTACGTGAAGGTTAGCTCTGTTGGATAGGTCTGAAATAAGAATCGTGCCCTAATATTGTTTTTAATATGAACCTTGCTTTTGCTTCCTGCTCTCCCGCCCACGTTTTTGAAATAATGCTACATCTTGAGGTAACAATTTGGCTGTTATCCCTTGTGTATGGTTCCTGATTCTACAGTTAGGTAAGAGTATGAGCAAAATGTAAATTCTTTGGTAACTTGGTAGAAGATACTATTTCATCACAATTGCTATTTAATTTTTGCAAAAGAACCTCCCACGCTGAATGTTCTTTTGAGTTATTTGAGGTTGATTTTTCATGAATAAAATTCTTAGTCATCTTCAGAATCTATGCAATATCTTAAAGAAATGAGGATTTTGCACATTTCAGTAGTTCATTGGTCTCCTTTTGTGCCTCTCTTGACTCTTTGCTTTGTATGTAAGAAGCTGCTCTTCTGGCTGTAGCACTAGCCTTGAATCTGGGAGTTAAGTGGTGAAATCCATTCCTCATGGAAACCAACAGCAAAGAAATTTGCATTAATTTTCTACTTTAAGTCCTGACATTGACTTTCTGTGTGACCTTTGTGTGAAGGTCTTATCAGCAGAATTTATGCAGATAATCTGTACCTTGTTCTGCAGAACAGGAAAGTATCATCGGCACGTGGCAAAGTTTTATACAAGCAAATTATAAGCTTGGAAGTTCATGTTTTCCTCCTCCTATGTGGCAGAATTCTTGAGGATGTGTGAGGTCCTTCATGTTTTGTTAGATAGATAGCCTATGAAAGCAAGATGCATCTTCACCTCGGCTGAAGTCTTGCCTTGAACCTCTACCCCACAGCTGGACATCTTACACAGTATATATTGTGTACAATCTTGGATGAGTAATTTTGTGGACAGGAGTAGAGTACTAGAATGCTGTGCAAATTGGCCCTTGCTGCAGTGAACAGAAGCCCATAGATTAATCACAACACTTTTTTCTACCTGGGTAAGGATATATATTTGCATATCTAATAGTATCTTCCAATAATATGTAAACTGGAAAGTTTCAGGACATCTTCATGAAGGATTTTGGGGTCACTAAAAGTTATCAGTGAAACAGTTTCTGTGGCTTTATTGCAAATATCCACTCTTGACGCCATTCTAAAAGCCAGAGCTCATGAATCATAGAATAGCTGGGGTTGGAAAGGACCTTAAAGACCATCAAGTTCCAATCCCCCTGCCATAGGGGGGTCTTACACTAGACCAGGCTGCTCAAGGCTCTGCCCAAGCTGGCCTTGAACACTGCTAGGGATGGGGCATCCACAGTGTGTCCAGTGTCTCACTACTCAAAGGTATTTTTCCTAATGTCTAACCTAGACCTACCCTCTTTCACTTTAAAGCCATTAGTCCTTGTCTTATCACAATATGCCTTCCCCATCTTTCTTGTTGGCCCTCTTTAGGTACTGGAAGTCTGTTCTAAGGTCTTCACAGAGCCTTCTCTTTTCCAGGGTGATCAGACCCAACTCTCTCAGTCTGCCATCATAGGAGAAGTGCTTCATCCCTCTGATCATCTTTGTGGCCCTCCTCTGGACCTGGTCCAAGAGCTTTTAAGGGTCCTGCCCTTTGGGAAAAAAGGGAACTAAGGAAGACCTTGGGAAGTACCAGCTAGTAAGTCTTGCCTTTGTGCCTGGCAAGATCACAGGGCAGATCTTCCTGGAAACTGTGCTAAGGTACATGGAAAGTAAGGAGCTGCTTGATGAGAGCCAACATGGCTTCACTAAGGATAATTTGTGCCTGGCAAATTTGGTGGCCCTCTACAAAGAGGTTACAGCACTGGTGGATAAGGGAAGAGCAAATGACACCAAATCTATCTGGACGTGTGCAGACATTTGGCACTGTCCAGCACAATATCTTTGTCTTTAACTGGAGAGACATGGATTTGATTGATGGACCAACTTGTGGATAATAAATTGTGTGCAAAGTCACAGTCAGAGAGTTGCGGTCAACAGCTCAAGGTCCAAGTGGAGAGCAGTGATGAGTGGCATTCGTCAGGGGTCATTAATGGGACCAGCATTGTTGAACACCTTCATCAGTGACATGGACCATGAGACTGAGGTGTATACAGCGAGTTTGCTGATGACACCAAGCTAAGTAGTGAGGTTGACAGGCTGGATGGAAGGGATGGCATCCAGAAGGATGTGGACAAGTTGAGAGATAGGTTTGTTGGTCTCGGTTATACCTCCTGTTGTTGGATTCGGGCCATCTATCCAGCCTCCCCAGGTTTCTCTGCAGAGCACTCTGATCCTCCAGTAGACTGACACTCTCCCCGCCCCCAGCTTGGTGTCATCTGCAAATTTGCTAATCGTAGACTCGATCCCCTCATCCAGGTCATCCATGATGATATGAAACCAGACTGGGCCCAACACAGATCCCTGGGGGACACCACTGGACACCAGCTGGATGCAGCACCATTCTCTACCACTCTCTGGGCCTGGCCATCCAGACAGTTCTTAACCTACCCTCAGTCCAAGCTGTGGGCTGAGAGCTTTTCCAGAAGTATGCTGTGGGAGATGAATTGAGTTTCCCCTCCCCCAGCAGCTTTAGCTTTAAAGCCCTCTTCACCAGCTTGGCAACCCTGTCTGGCTAAATGACTGCATTTAAAAAGAAGTTTGTTTGTGGGGGGTTGTAACTCTCATTAATCTAATTGCTGTAGCTGAAGAAGGTAAACAATTTAAGTTGCAAAAAAGTGTTTTCTGTCATGAAGTGCAAGCAGCAGACTTGAAAGCTAAATTCAAGTTAGAGAACACATGCTTTGATCTTGCTTAGGTCTGTATCAATCTGACAGAAAAGCATAGCTAATAGCTGCAGAGTAAAGAGCATGATGGAAAAGCAAAAGAAAGAAGGCGGCTGTTGTGTATGGGAAAGAGTGAGTCAATAACATATGTCTGTAAAACATGAAGACATTTTATAATGTGAAATAAAGTTATTGTCTCAATCTCATGGTGGTGGGTTTTTTGTGAGGGATTTTTTTGTGTTTGCTTTTATTTTTTTTTTTAAGTCTCCAATGATAAATGTTCTTTTCTTGTTACTCATGTGAGTTTATGGTGCAACTGTGCGCATTTAGCAATAGTTCATTTAAAATTACCATGTAAATCTAATTAATGAAACAATACCTATCTTTTTTTTAAACAACAGGAAATAATAGTCACCTTTGTAGTGAAGACAATGAATGTCAGCTGAGAAAAGTAGTTCTCGATCTATATGTAGATACTGGGGTAGCAAACTTTAGGGTTAAGTGCCTTTAGAATACACCTGTTACAGAAGGTAACAGTTGATTTGAAACAGGCATTTAGGAAAACTTAAAATTATAATTTTGACTGTTGTTGCAGACACATTTACTATTTGGTTTAGCCTCAGAAAAATTCATAAAGGTCCAGCTAATTGGGAGGGCATACCTTAATGCTTTGCAATGCAGCAATGCACAGCTTGTATTCCGAGGTCACTCTCAAATCACAGAGCTTCTTGAGAGGTATAGCTGTGCCACATGCACAGGATGTTTAATTACTTTATGAAATGCAGTTTTATTTTGGAAGTGGTGTGTTTCTTCTTAGACTCCTGACTGATTTGCTAGTCTTATTGCAAGGGGAATATCCAAATGATTTTACTCTATGCTCCAGTAGTGAACATAAGAGAACTAATATGAGCTATACTTGCTTCCAAAAGGATAGAATGGAGCTGTGTAAACTTAGTAAATAAAAGTTCAAATAAAATCACAGTAGCTTTAATTTGAATTTCCTTTTTGAATAAAACTTACTAATTTCAAGTCTAAAATAATCTTTACTTTGAAGTGAGGCTTGTGTTTATGATATAACAAGGAAGTGTTATTCCATCTGATGCAAATTATTTTACTGTTAGAGTTTTCTTTGTAAATGAAAGGAAGAAAACCTTTTTTCTTGAAATGAAAAGCCAATTACTGTGTTATTGGGAAAGGGCTTTAATGACCCTAGCTCGCCTAATGACAGCATTATCAAATAAACCCCCATTCACAGTGGGCGATATTTTTTATTCTGAATTGTCTTTGAAACTGTGATTTAATTTCAAATTATTTGTAGTGCAATAGTTGTTGGGTGGAGATTTGCTTGGATTTTTTATTTATTTCTTCTTTCTTCAGTTGTTTGTTTTTAGTTCAATATGAAAGCATTTCAGCAAGTTTTATTTCGGTTTTGATGAGGCAAGATTTTTTTTTTGCCAAGTCCCCATAAGAAGTTTAGCTAATGTTGTAGTTTAGGTACTAATGTGAAGTTACTGTGTCAGATTTATAAGTAACCTTTAAAAGTAATCATATGATAAAAAAAATCTGACAAAAGTCCAACTTTTTAAATGCTGAAGTTGCAGGGGTTTTCTTTAAATGACAGAGAGGTTGGGACTGAATTTGTTTTATTTTCAGATTGTGGTATGTTGCAGTTTTATTTTAATGGCAGAGGCTGGAAGAAGCAAATTAATTGCTGTTGTGGTATAGAGGCATGTCGAAGTTTGAAGAATTATGGAGTTTGTGTTGTGCTGCGCTGGAGTGATGAAGTACAGATAACAGGCCACAGCTGTAGCCACAAATTAGGCCTCTTAATTTGATGCTGAAAGTATTGCATTAGAATTGCTTTTCTAGGATTACCATGTGGAAAGTCTGATGAATAAAACCAGATCTGAAATAGGAAGCTAAAAATCCATGCTGCTGCTGCTGCTGCTGCAAAAAGCTGTTTGGGGCTTCAATGTTGTGAAACAAAGGTGACAACTTCACTAAAGCAAGAGCAGTGCTCAGGAGCTTACTGGTCTTCAAGAAATGCCACTGGATTTTGAATCTTAGCAGTTGCTTAAAGAATGAGAGTTCTCAGTGATTCCTTCGTCTTACAGCCAGCATGGCTTGGAGGAGGAGGAGAGGTATGATCCATCCCATGGTCTCACAGCACCTGTTTTTACACAGACTCCAACAAGACTTGGGAGCACGGGATTTATCAGGAGGTGTTTCTGGAAGATGCACAAACTTTGATCCAACTGAAGTACTGTGCAGAGGCCTCCCTATATAGGAAAGATCCAATGAGGAGGTAGAGCACCAGCTTATGAACTCTTGTGGATTGCTGTGGGAATATTAATGCTCCAGGTATTTCCAGGCACAGGATAGTTGCAATGTAGTAACAGATCTGATCTAGCTTAGAAGAATAATACTGAGCAGTGATAGTTTTATTAGCAGGAATGTTAAAAACAACCTCAAATTTACAGGCCTGTCCTGTGTTCAGGTTGGCTGTCACACATGCTCATGATAGGTTCACAGATGGTCCAAGAGCAAGAGGATGAACTGGGGTGGTGTGATGGTTTAGGTCAAATTCAGGAGAAAACCTCCCAAGGAGCCCTCCCTCCCCTACCCCAACCGGTTCGGGAAAGAAAAACTTCCTCAGAGAGAAGTGGAAAGAAACCTGTTTATTACACAGGCAAA
>VYXD01002488.1:149524-177486 GCA_013397195.1 Hylia prasina
AAAAAAAAAAAAAAAAAAAAAGGGCACACTCCCCAGCACAATAAATTGAACAATACACGATGACAAGAACTTCGTGGTGCTCTGGAGAGATGTCAAATTCAGAAAAGAAGTCTCCCCTGTAGACTGTTGCTCTGTTCTCAGTCCCTCCCGTGCTGGGAAAAAAAGTTGCTGCACAGGGTGAATCTTGGTGGGTCCCAAGCGCAGGCCCCCCTCCGGTGTTCCTCAGGGTCCTAAATCCCGAGAGGTTTGAACAGTTCCAGGGAAAAGGAAAGGAAAAAAAAAAGAAAAAAAATAGCAAAAAAAGGACAAAAAAAAGTAAAAATCTCCCAGAGCTTCTGCACCTAAGCTAACTAACTACTAAGCAAAAGCAAAAGCTAAAGCAAGAGCCCTAAAAAAAAAAGAAAAGGCTCTCCCGGGTGTTGCTGCCCCCACCCCCGACGCTCAAGGCCAGCCAGCAAAGGAGAGTTCCTGGAAAAAAAAAACAAAACTGCGCGCTTCTCCCTTCCCCCTGGTCTCAGACCCAACATCAAAAGTACAGAGTGTATTATCACCACAAACCCAGCATACGACTGGGGATACAAACGTCTCGTCACCCTAGGACAGGTGGATTGGCTGAAGCTGTCACAGCTGTTTCATAGTTGTGTGTCCTATAAAATTGTTTGGGGCATCGAATTCTTATAAAACCAAGAGATAGCTATGGCCAGGCAAGATCTGCATGCAAATTTCACTTATCCCACAGAACCAAATCCTGTATAGGGCTGGAACCAAGAAGATGCTGAGTAATAAAAGACTGTGCAAAGTATCCCCCTCCCCTTCCTCAAATGTTCTCATTCAGTGAGTGTAGTTCTATCCTGACCTGCAACATCCTGTTCATTGTTTTTGTGCTAGGAGTTTCCTGACTGCCCCATGGAAAATGTGACACACTTTAAAATTTAGAACAAATATCTTCTGCAATGGGACACAAGCAAAAGGATAAAACCTCATTCTGCATTGTGACTTTAGTCCAGATTTGCATTCTAGTGAGGAACTCTGGTTACTAATTTGTCTGGAACATAAGATCTGGAGATGTAAAGCCAGTTGTTCCTTGGGTTTGAGAATTTATTTATGCACATTGGAATTGATAAATCTCTGGCCTTTTCAGAGGACTCTACATTTTTTCTTGCTGATATTTTAATATTTTCTAAATGCATGTGGCATTTTAGTTGGTTGACAGATGACCAACTGATGTTTACGTACAGTAGCTGAGGCTGTGTTATATTTGGGATGTAGTATTTTACTGTCTGCTTCAGCCTACTTTTGTGACTTTCAAACTGGAATTCCCATCTAGTCCTTCAATTCTATAAATCCATGTTTTTGCAAGAGGAAATAAGATAGATGGTAATTCTAACATTTGGTGTATAAGGGTTTTGTGATGGATTGTTTTCTTCTAACTCCTCTGTTCATACTTACTTTCATAATCTTGAAAAGCAGAAACATTAATAAATCAAAGTGGGTTAAAGATCAGGCACGTGGTTTTATTTTAATAAGGGATAAAGCTGAAACCTTACTGAGTGTACATTGTTCAGCACTTGTTCTCTGGGGCATATGAATCAATCCCTTCGTTACTGGTCTGGAAGCATTTCCTTTTGTGGTTACAGTGTATTTTGATTAGAAAAACGAGTGCAAGATAATATTCGGTGCATTACTTTTGGTGCTTATGCTCATGTGCAAAGTTAATATTAAAAAAAAAAAAAAAGACCAAAAATAGAGCCTTTTGGGGCCATGTGAAATTTTGATTTCATAGAGTGAGTTTGCTTGCTTGATTTATATCTGTCAGCAGGAAGGGGATTTTGAAAGATGGTGTAGTGAGCCTGCAAGCTTGACAAAGAGCTATAATTTGAATAGTTACGTCTTGTGTGTCTGGGACATGTTTTCCCAAAGGCTGCAGGGTAAAGTGTGCTTTGGGGACTGTTTGCTCCGTGAGTGTTGAGGAAGACAGCAGGAAATGTGTGTTTCTTCTAGCTTTTTCTCATTGCTGGTTGATAGTATTTGGGACAGTGTACCCTGGAGAGGGTAAGGTCAGAACCTGGTGGAAGAGAGAGAGTCATAAATAAGAGAATTAAAGAATTTTAGACCCATCTTCTCATCCCTCCTGCTCTCCCTTCGGTGTCTCTTTATCAGTATTGTTGAAAGAGGCTGCTAAATGAAGAAACCAGTTTTCTTTTTTGAACTTTTGACCTTCCCAAAAGCTGCCATACTTGCCTTCTGCAGAGCATAGGTTGTTTCAATCTGACATAAAAAAAAAAAAAAAAATACAGGAAGAATGAAATATCAATGTACGCTTCTGGATTTCCCAAATTGGCAGTGAAGGCCTTGCTTCCCCATGCTTTAAAAGCCTGAAAAGTACAGAGAGATATTAGTAAGGGTTGAAACGTGTCTGTTGCATCTCAGTTGGGATGTTCTTTGGCCGAGATGAAAGTTCAGCAGCTGCTACAAAATCTCCACCTGGAGAAAAATGGTTGGGATGTGTGTGAATGTAATTTCTTTGAGGAAATGGAAGATGGCTTAAAGAATGGGTCATGTAAAGCGAAATAAAACACTATCAGAAAAGAAAAGAAAAAAAAGTCAGAGGTGAGAGAGATTAATTGTACAGCCTAGGTTAAATGTATTATGCTCAGATTTCTTCGATGAATGAATGTCCTGTTTAAAAATAAATAAACAAATATTTCCGCTCCTCATCCTTGTTAAAAGGAACGTGGTAAAATTCCTGACAGTTGCTATTCTTTCTAAGAGTTGATCATGTGAAAATTTTATGTACTAAAAGCAAGGAAAGCACATTAAAGTCTAATCCACGCTTACTCTAGTGGGTCTTAAAACTGTCATCACTTTAAAGTCATGCAAAAGCAAAAATAAGATCTTAAATACAAATGCTTTTTATCTCCAGTGACTTTTAATGCACATAAGTCAGTAATTAAAAAAAAAAAAAACTAAAAGCAGATCAAGGTCAAATCATGCCTTACGTAGCATTTAATCTAAAAGTGCTTGAAAATACCTTTCAGGGGTATCGTTACTATCTTTGTCATCTGTATAGAAATGTAATGTATTCTTGGAAACTTGAAAATTCAGAGGGCCACACTTTGCCGGCAGAGGCCGGCAGCCCTTCCTCAGCTCACACACAGCTTAATAGCTGAGCTGAATACGTCATGACACGTGTGGCAGCTCAAAAGGAAAACGTGCTCAACAAGGCTTTTTACTTCTTAGCTGCTAGAGGAAACTGCCAACCTTTGCCATGGTTAAGTTTCTCCTAACAGAAAGCAGCAATAAATACTATAGGTAACTTGGGCTGGTGGCATGCAAAGCTACCTTGCTGCCTTCCTCCTTTTTAGATAGGATTCTTCTTTCTTAAAAAAGGTTGGGTAATGAACTAGGAGAAATAGTAACAGATTTAGGAAAGGAATTGTTCAGATAGGCACCTCCTCAATTTACTGGCAATAGTTCAGTTTGATCTTGTTAGAGGTGAAACAGTTCCTGAGAAAATTGGCATCCTTCGTAGCTGTGTGATTTTTCATCTTGCTGGCATGTTATGCATCTTCAAAGCAAGAGGCGAGCGTTTTCTGTCATGTGCCTGTCTCTTTTAACATCTGTATTTCCACTTCATCAACAAAATTATTAAAAGCAAAGGCAGGAGAGTAGGGCAGCCAAGCAGCCATGCATTAATCCCGTTGTGTAAAACTACAGAGATTGTTTGGTTCCAGAAAGAGGTAGCTATGACAGGACAGGGGTCTCTTCCTGTCATGGGTGTGCTGAAAGTAAGGCAGTTGCCAGGAATGACTGAACCAATGAAACAGATGACAGATTAAATCTGAGTCGAGAACAGCTTAAACTTTCAGTGCTCTAAAACCAAAGCACATTGTGTTTGGCAAAGTCACTTGTATTAAATGATGAAAGCCTGAGTAAAAGGAAGAATGTGATAAAAAGACAAGCAGTAGTTGCTTTCTTGACTGTTTCACAATATATTTGCAATATGATTGGCTCCGCAGACGTTTGTGCTTGCCTTGGGGATGTTTAAAATAAGGAAAAACGGTTTTATATGTACAGAAAATGGCAATGAGGTTTCAGGCTTGGTCCTTACAGCATGTTCTGTGTGCTCTTTCAGTCTTGGCTTAAATTAAAATAATGGTACTGTTTTTGTTTTGCCAGGGAAAATAGTTTCCCTTGCTGATTTGGTTTAAAGTATATAGTCACCTAGAAGTATATTTGTCATTTTGTCTTGGTAATGAATCTTTCAATTTGGCAGAGTAAAACAATTAAAACACATTGGAAAATAAATATAGCCAAGAAAGGATTTGCTCCCTTCTGTCCCATGCCAGAGTGCATATCTGGGGTGCTTGTGAGAAGCCCTGTCTAATGGATAATTGCTCTGAAATGCTCTAAAAGAGCACAGACCTAATGGATACTTGCTCTGAAATGCTCAAAAAGAGCACAGACCAAAGCTGCATCTTCACTTCTACCTCTCTGGTTTTAAGGGAAGGTATTGTATTGAGTCTAAGGATGGTAGCAAGAAATAGGTGAGCCAGTCTCTACTTTCAGGGCCTTGAAGGCTGGGAAGGGTGAAATACAGGAAGATCTGAATATCTGGGGGAGTAGTCTGTCCAATCACATGAATAAATGAGGCAGCTGCCCATTCTGGGTAATCAGTCAGCATGATTTAGATACAATCTCCTGTAGCCTCTAAATGCCTCTCAACTGCTCAGAGGAAGTGTGGTGCTCCATTTTATAGTTGGTAGTTGGAGGCACAGAGAACCAAAGGTCAAGTACATGGCCACACACCAAGCATTTTAATAAAAGATAATTAAACACAAGTGTTCTTGCTTCCAAGTTTAGCATCTTTGTATTTGAAGCAGAACTCTCTGTTCATTTAAAGTGTGATTGCTACATGTGGTAGAGAGTCCTCTTTAATTAGTGCTTTGGGGAACAGACTTGGAAGATACAGGGTCTATTTGCAGGTGGGCTTTTTAATTTTATTTTTTTGTGGTCTGCCTCTTATACTGGCTGCTAATGATTACATTCTCTGAAGGATACCAAGGTCAAATGAGAATCTGGAGCTCTTGTGTCTCAAGAGGTTTGTTTTGCAAATGTTCAAATACATTTTTCTGACTTGTTTATATGGGAGCATTAGACTTTGTCCTGGGCATTGATGCAGCATATTTACCTATCAACATTTCTGCTTCAGAACTTTCCTCAGGTGCCTTAATTAGTGTAATCATTCCAGCCCCCTCCTCAGGCCTAGTCAAAATCATTGGAATAGTGGGTGAGACCAGCAAGGTAAGTGTGGCTGAAATAATTAAATTCTTTAACACAGTGACAAAAGAGCTTGTGAAGGGGGTGTGGCCTGTAGGAATCTGCTCCAGAGTTTGAAGGAGCAGATTCCTACAGGAATTCCAGGATAATGAAACAGGTGAAAAATAATCTTCGAAATGTCTTCCAAAGCCTATTTTCCTTCATTCCTTGTGTACACTGTTAAGAGGTTTTTCATGCCCAGATCAAGAAGAAGCAGTTGGGAACTGCGTGTTATGGAGAATGTGTCATTGTGAGCCCTACAGATATCTTCCAGGCAAGATAGAAGGAAGTCACATCCATCTTCTCCTTTGTTAGGAGAGGGGAAAATGGAACTCAAGTCCTGGTCTTCAGAGATAGGGACACCACTTACTTGTTACAGGGCAGGTTGTCTGTTGGCATTGGAAATTGGACGCCTCTTTCCTGATCCCACTCATTACTCCAGATAAACATCTGATGGGCTCTGTCTCTGATTCTGAGAATGCAGCTCAAGGACTGCATCAATGAGAAGAAAATGAAGTATTCTTTCAGTAGCGATGTGTGCTGTAGCTTTTTGGAAATCTTTCAGTACAACCCGTGAAAATTGCTTAATTTTGTGTAAAATTGAGAATGGGTAAGGCTCTGTGCTTGCTGTTGTTGCCATGCTGCCAAACCTGTAAAGTTGTGCTTTAGCCTCCACAGCAGAGTAGAAATGCTTTACTGAAGAGCAGAGAGAGGCCTACATTCTCTTTTAAAGTGATTGATAGCTAAATCACCCTTACTGCTTGAACAGCAGAGATCTAATAATGTTAAATTACTACTGAATTACAGATGAAAGGTGCCATAGGGTTACGTGTTTGGCTTTGTTTCCGTTTTGCTGTTTGCACACAAAGGACTTTCCAGCCAGGTGTTAGCCCTCCAGGAAGTTGAATATGGTCAACTACAGTTGACAGCTTTATTTGGAAACCGTTCTAACATGTCAAACTGAAGTAGACAGTTACCTGAACACTTTTGCCACCCCTCACCCCCAAGTGCAATGGCGAAATTTAGTTTGGGAGCACTAAAACCTGAAAGCAAGAAGGAAAAACAATGGTTTCTCTCACAAGGTACTTAGTGAAGGGGTGTTACTCTGTATTTCTGAAGATACAGACTCTGGCAATCATTAGAGCATTGAAAATGTACTTGGATTTAATCCAAATACTTTAATCTTTTAATGTCTGTTACAATTATAAAGCAGCTCACTGAATTAATGAGACATACTGTAATGAACTTAGTAATTGCATACTTTTACATCATTCTTCTCTATGGAATTGAATGTCAGCTGTATGCCATGAGCTTCACACAGGTGAAAAAGTTTAAAATGAGCAGCTTGTATTTCTGTTTTCCACTTTGGGCTTACACATTGCTTGTTGTGGTCCTGAGGCTTGGGTGGGTGAGTGGTGAACTCATTCAAGGGGCTAATCTGTCTGAAAGTCTGTCTTTGTTTTTGTTTTGTGGGTTACCTTTTAGATACTCCATTGCTCTGAACTGGTATGCTGGACAAGTGCCAGTGCTGGCACTGGGGAGAGGCAGGCAAAGCTGTGACATTGGAGAAGCAGACGTCAGATCTGCTGTGGAACTGGATTTTGCCATTCAGAGAGCTTTTTGGAGCAGAAAAAAATTATTTTACCAGAGAACATAAGGACAGTGGCTCAGGATGATATATATGTATTCCAGTATTTTTAACATGAAACAGTTATGAGGATCCATTTATTTGGCTACATAATAAGTTAGAGGTATGCATGTTATTATTCAGCAAAAGCATAGTGTCCTTTTGCCTTTTGCTGCCAGCGTCTCCCTGTTCTTCAGTTAGCAGTTTTAAGTTCTTAGCAGGTAAAATGCTGGGCAATAACTCCGATGTGGAACCAAGTTGGTATTAAATATTTGAGGCACTCTTATTTGTTTTTAGGATAATAGAGAAAGCATCACACAGCAAGTGCTGGTTCACTTTGAATGGGTGTTTTGATAAAAGTTGATTGAGTTGCAGCATTGTTGGTGACAATTGATGTTCTGGCTCTCGAGAAGAAAACTGCCACGAGTCGTTTTGCTGAATAATGTGGCTGGACAGTTCAGCCCTCAGTGCTTGTTGCTTGTCTGGATGCATGTATTGTGGGGAGGTTAAGCACTCAGTCCGTTGATTAGCCAATTTGGAAACAGTGAGTGTTTTGCTCATTCTTGGCATAACTCTGCATGTTCCCAGCGAGGCTGGAGCAGGAGCTTCAACCGGAGCGTGGCAATGGGGAAACACAGCTGTGCTGTCATCAGCTTTTGACAGAGTATTAGCTCTAGTCATCTCAGGAATCTTAGAGAACATTTGAGATGATAGTTCCTTATGAAATAGAAGATACTTGGAGAAACTGATCATATGTACTACTAAGAAGGTAACTTTTAATTGATAGTGACTTTTTACCTGAACAATGAAGTGAACATATTTACTAGATGAGCTGGTATTTTTCATGAGTCAAATTTCTTCATTAAAGTGTTTGCCTTTTTATTAGAAATAAAAATTGGAATAGATATTAATAACACGTGCGTATAGCTTCAACTGCAGTGGCTGAAGTGGTGACTGTCTTCTCCTCCTTCCAACCCCCCCCCCCCTTTTTTTTTTTTTTTAATAGCCCAGCATCATAGCATAAGTTAGATTCAATGGGGGTTTAGTTCACATGTGGGTTGTAATTTCTGAGTGAAGTCATTACCTGTCTTGCTGTCCCTGCTAAAAGGGGGAGACAGTAAGCTTTTCAGCTTGTTGCCTGCTGCTTAAACTGTATGACTCCCTAGAGTTTATGACTCAAACCAATAAAGGATGATGTTTGCATCATTCGTTCCTCTTTCCCTGGACCATACAGATTATAATTTTGAACAAAGAGTGCAGTAAAATTATGGGGTGACCACAAACTGTACCCAGTGCTTGAATGTCATGTATTAGTCTGTAACACAAACACATTTTAGGGCAGTTTTCTTGTCAGAAGTAAAGTTTCACCTTGATCTTTAAAATTTTAGTTCAAGTTATTGAAACCTGGGATACTTTTTGCTCTTGGATGCCAGATGGGAAGAGTTATGGAGATTGTTGTTCCTACGTTGTAACCAATGGCTGGTTTTAGTGTGTTGCAAGAATCTTATTTTGGCATAGAAGGCAACCTGCTACAGAAGCAGATCTTTGTGCTCATTTGTGCATGCTTAAGTACAGAAAAGACACATTATTGGAACACAGACAGGCAGGCTAGACTTCAAGAGTGCTTAGAGACAATATATCAGTACACTTAGAGAATCACAGAATGGTTGAGGCTGGGAAAGACTTGTGTAAGTCATCTGGTCCAACTGCTCTGCTCAGATAAGGTCATCTGCTGCTCACCGTTTTGTGGTACAGAGATGAGTAAAGGGTAGTCTCATGTTAAAATACCTGGATCTCCTGTTACTAAATGCCACATTTAATGCAGTTTACCAAGCTTTATGCAGGACAAATCTCCCTTGGAAATGGGCTGCATGAGCAGTGTTGGCACTGCTAATATCTTGCAGTCAGGTTTTTTTCTGAAAGGTTTCTTGGAGCCCTCTAAAATACAGTCTGTGTTCTGTCAGTGTGAACCTGGAGTTTGCCCTATTCTTGTGTTCTTTAGTATCTTTTTGTTTGTATCTTACCTTACAGTGATCTTATGGTTAACCTGACTGTATAATTAAAATGATTGTTCAGGTATGCAAGCTCCTCTTGATCTAGAATTGTAAACAATGGCCCAAGGTATGTGTCAGTATTGAAAAGGAGGGTGAGATCTCTTTGGGATGTCCCCAGAACACGGATTTCAGGCCTGCAGGTACAGCAGCTGAGCAGTACTCAGCAAAGCAGGATGGCAGCAGTGTTAAGAATCGGCATATGCACAGCAGTTGTTGTGGGATGTGACTTTTCCTATGTTTGTTCTTTAGTATTTCTGTTTCCAAAGTGGGTTTTATGATGTCCATTAAAACTCTGGCTTAGTCTTGACATTCTATTTAATGCAGAATAGCTCAAGTTTTTCCACAAATGTTAGCTATAAGCAAAGTCTCTAATATCAACTGTTCTGCACGCATTCTTTTCCTGAGTGGACAGTTTTTTTTCTATGCTGTCTAGTTTTGCTGAATGTCCTTCAGAAATCTAGCACTGGGAAGTCCACAGGTATTAAGGACAAATTATTCTTTGTGACTATGAGAGTGAACTGACAGAGAACTAGGAGCCTGCAGGGGTGAATTCAGAGACTGTGTAGTGCTGGGAAGTCAGAAAAACATGGGGTGTTTTGACAGTTAAATGTTTTGATGTACTGATTGCCGTAAGTATAAGAGAAACACTTCTGTACATGAGGCTGCTTCTGCTGCAAGATTGCTGACAGGTGGTTTCTTTCCTTCTTTTGTTTTTTTTATTATCTTTTACGGTATCATAGAAGGTTCTGAGTTGGAAGGGACCCATGGGGATCACTGAGTCCAGCTCCTAGCCCTGCACAGGACAACCCAAGAGTCGCACCATGTGCCCAAGAGTGCTGCTCAAAAGCTTCTTGAACTCAGACAGGTTTTTTGCTGTGACCACTTCCCTTGGGAGTGTGTTCCAGTGCCCAGACACCTTTTTGGTGTCCTTTCTAGCCCCTTGATTTATCCAAATGCCAGGAAAATATGAGGTACCACATACATATAGCCACATCATGCTAGTAGTAGAAAAGAGGACTGTGATTTTTTTTGTTGTTTTTTACCCTTAATTGAGTTTCAAACAAAATTCACAGCACTTTTGGTGAACTCTGTTTCTTCTCAGCTTGTTTTCGCTAGCCTGTAATAAACTTATTCAATTCTCAGTTTCATGGGACTCCTTTGGAATATGCTTAGTTTAAACATTAAAAAGCAGCACCCCTTTACCTGCTCCCTCTGCTCCAAACAACAACAACAACAACCAACAACAACAACAAAAAACCTCCATTCTTTCGAGCTGTAATGTTTTACATTGTTTTATTTTGTTGTTTCACAGTGTCACTGTCCTTTTTCCTTTCTTCTGCCCTCCAACTTTCTTTTGCTGAAAAATTTGATTTTTAACTTATAACTCTTTAGGAACAGTAGGACCACTGGCTGAAATTGAGGTTTTATGTTTTCCCCATTACTTCCTTTCTACCTCACAGATACTGTGAGACTACCCTAAAAGATGGGAAAAGAAAACTATATTTAATTGGATTTTAAGGAATATTTTTTTGCTACTTCCTTCAGTTTAGAAACATCTGAAGTCAAGCCAAATGATGAGAAACAATCCCAAATGAAGTGGGCAAGCCCTGACAAACTGTGAAAAGTTTAAGTAGATTAAGTAATAGTTTGTATTCAGAGTAACATTTTGTTTTGTTTCTGTATGAGATACCTGCCATAATCTTTAAATTTCATTTTCTAGGCAGGTAGTCAGCATGGTTGAAAATTATGCTTTTTTTTGTGAAGCCTTAGATCTTTGGCTGCTGGGTGGATATGGGTGTGGGGGTTGTCATGGTGCATTTTGGTTTTGTCTAGGTTTTTTATGAATTTTAATTAATATTTTTGTTTATTTATTTATTGGAATTGTCTTTTGAATACTTGAGTTTGATACTTTCCTGGTCTTTAGTTTGAGGAGCTCCAATATCAATGTCCTTAGTAAACAAACATCTTTATCTGACTGAACATTATACGTGAGTTACTTAAATCTCCACAAAGTTTGATATAAGAACTGGAGTAATGAAAACTAAGGTTTTTGTCCTCTTGTGAATTACAGACATTTAACTAGAAGTTCCTTAGTAAAACGAGAATGATTTTCTAAGAAGCAGGGGAGTTCATGTTAAAGAAGTACCTGAATTTTTCTGATAAGCTTCAATATGTGCTTTAAAAGCAAGACCAGACAGCCTTCTTGCTTATATTCTGAGTACATCTAGTCTATTGTGTTTTCTTCCACCTTTTCTTTTGAAGCACCCTTTAAAGCCTTTTTTGCTCTCTAGTTTTGAAGAGTGCTCTATTTGAAAGTGATCTGGCCTGTCAAACGTAGTAAAACCTCAGCCATATAAACTGCTTCCCAGGAAGAGGAACAAGATGACTGTGGGTAGAGAAAATACTTGGAATGAAATTGTGAAGAAAGGTTACAGGTACGCTGGGAATGAGATAGGTGATAACCACACAAATATTAGCAGTTTTTCCTGGGCAGCTTTACCAGTGGCAAAATTTGTCCTGTTCTGTACATTTGACACCCATAATCCTAAATTCTCCTCCAGTACGTAGGTCTCCTTGTATTTTGGAGAGGAAGGGTGGTGTATTTAAACCTGAAGGGTCCAAAGCTCATTTTAACATAATATTAAATATTTCATTCCTGGTCTAATGATGCTTTATAGATCAGCAGACTTAGGGTTCAGCATCGAAGAAATGTTCCTGTTTGGAAGCTGATGGACTGCTCTGAACCATGGAAGTCAGTTGAGTGGGGTCAGGTGGCTGCTGTAGAGGGGTAGCACCCCCACCCATGTTGCCTGCTGTTTGAGACCACCACCTTTTTGCATCCCTTACTGGACTACAGCTCATAGCTCCTAGACAGCTTTATCTTCCATTTATATCAAAACATCCACAGATTTTATTGACGTGGGTCTGCTGGGCCTTTGACTCCTGTCTGGTTCAGGGGTAAATTGCGCTGAATGCCTAAGAAGGAAAAAGGCAGCATGAAAGCCTTTTTATGTACACAGAGTGTACATTCAGCCCCCTGGCTTCTCTGCCCTGTTTTCATTACTTGCGGAGATGGTAGAGCATGTTTACAGCTCCTTAGACTCAGCTGTTCAGTCATGCAGTTTAACTCCAAAAATAACTCTCTTGGGGGATATTAATCCAGCCTTGGATTATCTTTCTAAAATCGTTAATCAGACTTGGTCCCCGAGGGACCTTCCAGCTGAACTTGCCACTTAGTTTCTGTTTGCTGGGGCAGCAGGAGCTAAGCAGAGGAAACTGATGAGGTTTGACAAGAAGTGGTTCCTTATACAAGGTGCTGAGCAGAGGGAGCTGTGCCTCTCCTGCTGTGGGCCCAGCCAGGGCTCAGCTCCCTGCCAGAACCCACCTCATCCTGCTTGGCCCTCACTACCCTGCTTTCCCATCACCCTCAAGAAATGCCATGCAAAAACCTGCCTGTGTCAGGGGGTGGCATGATCTGTGCCAGCTCCAGGTGCTGTATATGCTGTCTTTTGTCCCAGCGGGAGAAGCATGTGCTTTATTTTATTAAATCCTCAAGTGCATGTGGCATTCCTTTAGTCACTTTCTAATCATTAATTTTCTTACTTGAGCTGTTCATGAAATGGGCTGGCCTGCTCTTGGAATATTACCTGTCTTCTTAAAAGAAGAAATAAGATGTTCTGGGCTGCTGTTTACATTTATGAGTAGAGCTGCAAGTCACATAGCTCCTATTAGCCTTTCATTTTTATTCTGTCTGTGGAGTAAGAATAGAATTTATTTCTTGAGAGATGTGCTCTGATAACTTTAAGTTATTTAAAGTACTTTGAGATCTTTGTATGGAAAGTGCCAATGAAATTGCAAAACAAGTTTGAAAAAAAAGAGTTCCGCTGAGAACTAATTTCATACACGAATAAAATCCTGTTTTCCACATGCAGTGCATAGGTAGAAGGGGAAAATTCAATATATTTTACTGACAGCTATGCTGAATGAATCCTTGAGAGCCAAGCAGGTAAATTGAGAGCTTGCATATCTGTGCTGATGCATTTTTACATTAAATTTAACATACTTTGATTTCCAACTTGGATGTTTATTACTCTGACTTAGCAGACTACGGGAACTCCTTCATAGTAGGGTTGGCATGCATAAACATACTGTATGTGGTAATAACAATACATTGCAAAATTGACACTTTAATGGGATAATCTGTCCTGATTCTGCAAAATCATATTGATGGAAGGAAGTATGTTCAAGTGGTAGACATGCTTCGGCTGTGGTTCTTTCCCCCTCAACTTATAAAATAGTGTGCTGCTGAGCATGTAAGCTGCTTAAGCATTCTCCAGGTTACATCTCCTTGCATGCATTAGGGAAAACAATGGGAATTTGCCTTCCTTTTATTCTGATCCCTTCCTCCCCTTCATACACTCATGCCTGCACATGCGTCCTTCTTGCCTTCAGACTCTGCTTTGAAGATAAATGTTGTAAAAATGAATTGTAAAGTTGATCTTACATGTCAGCTTCTCATATCCCACTGGGAGAGAAAAAGGAATTGTATTGAGAAAACTCCATAACTAGACCCTTCAGCAACATCCCTATCCTTTTCACTGTTTGACTGCTGCTGGCATAACAAAAAGCATCTGAAAACAGTTCTAGTTCTTCATTCACGTAATGAAAATTGTTTAGTAAATTGGAATCATTTCAAACCAGGATTTGTGCCTTCCTTATTTTGCTGGGCAGTGTCTAACACACTGCATACCACAGGAATAAATAGTAGGTAATTTTGAATTGTCAGTACTGTAGGTTGCAGAATTTTCTTTACAGTCCTACTTTTGGGATGACAACTAAAAATCAATTTCGGCCTTAAAAAAAACCCCAAAAGAATATTTGTTTCTGACACTGCCACATAGGTAGAACAAAACTAAATTGTCTTTTGTATGTTGCACTGGATTCATAAGAATATAAATTAGGAAAAAAGAAGTCAGCACATTTAACTAGGATGTCCACTGAGAAACAGAAACAAAGTGATGATTTTATATGCTTTTCAGCATTCAGACCATATTGTTATCTTCGAATTGGTTTTCTGGTGGAAGAAGTGGGACTACATCCACCTGTATTAGTTAAAGATCTGTCACTTTGCTTTGTGTTTTATGACTGTATAAGCATACATATAGTAATAATTATAATTATGTAGGAGATCTGTGCTAGCCTACTTTAAAACTAGTCACAGTGAAATTGTCTGCTGAATGCTGTGGCAGACTTCTCTTGCACCTTGCTTTGGAATGTAAGTGCTTATTTTCCATAGCTGAATCTAATTAACTTACCATCAGCTTTCCTTGACTCTTCTTTCTTCAACCTTTCTTCCTGTGTGAGTCAAGATAGTTCACAACTTGCTACAGCAAAATGAGGGCTAATGCCCTCATATGCATGGGAAAATGGAAGTTTTCTGCAAATTTATTGCTGTGTAATGTTGTTTTACTTTTGTACTCTACAGCCAGTGGTCATGAATCAGTGTTTTCCCAGCATTATTGTGAGCTTTAAAGGGAAGGTACTGGGCCACAAGTTACTTCTTCTCAGTCAAAAGAAACTGTGTTTGCTCATGCAATAGGTAGATTCTGTGGTTTTAATAGGTCTCCCTTCTATCTCTTTAGATATGTGGTCTACAGATGATTTTTTTTCATTAAAAGAGTAGAAGAAACATGATGGGGGAAAATAAAACTGTTGAAAATAAAGGCTTACTCAGCTGAAGCTATCCTCAGTCATGTCTGTCTGGCAGGAACTGCTGCTGCTCTTTTTGTGTTGTGGCCAGCAAACTCAGGCTCTGGCTGAGGCTTCCAGCATCCCTCCTGCCAGGGATGGGGTGCCAGGGAATGCAGGGAGTAGCCTGTTGGTCAAGCACTGGGTGAGTCAGCCCCACTTAAGCGTGGCAGACAGTTTAATACCAAAACATCAGCAGGCTGAGAGCAACAAGGACCGCGCTGCTGAGGAGGTGGGAAACACCCGTCACTGTGAGTGTGGGAGCAGAGGGTGCCAAGGTCTCAGTTTCAATTGACTGTCGCGGTGGATTAACAGCTCACTGCTGCCAAGAAACCTTGCTTCTCCTCCTCTCTCCCATGTTGTATCACCTCTGAGTAGCTGTTTGACTCAAACATAGTAAAAAACAGATGACCAAAAATACTTTCTGGTTTTTTGGTTTTTTTTTTTTTGCTGGTTGATTGAGCCAGTACACCGCACAGCATGGGGATCACTAGTTGGAGATGCAAATGGTGGGAATTTGATATTTCAGGGAGACATTGTGGGAACTTTGCATCTGCTAAGGCTCTACAGGGTAGAAGACAGCCTAAAGTAAATGTCTGATTTTCTCAATGACCAGCATGCCAGCTGCATGCTTTCATTGTGTTTATTCCCTGTTCCTGTAACGTCTACCAAATGTAGACAACATCACAGTGTTTCTTAATCACATTGTTTAGTCTTTCAAGGCACTTCCTGCAATCCAGTCTTATTTATAGACCGTCCATTGTCTTATTTACTGCCTTGTGCTTTGCTTTGTGGTGATGTGCGATCCTGTCGGCATCAGAACTGCCGTTATTGGAAATAAATTGCTGGAGTGTTAAAGTTCATAAACTGCTTTTATATTAGGTGTTGAGAGCCCTATGTAGAATGTAGCAGGGCTCGAAGAGTCAGAGGGCTGAGCCTTTTCGGAGCAGACCAGAGGCACACAAGAAAAAAGGAAAGATGGAGACATCCTGAAGGCTGGATGAACTCTCACTTGTAAAAGTAGTCTGAGACAAAGGTACAACGTTTCCCAATAAAGGGATGATTTCACAATTTTGTTCAGACCGATCTGAGCTCCGGCTTCTGCCTTTTCTCTGTTGAAGAAAGGTCATTAGACCAGGTAGTTGAAGCAGCAACTGAAGGTGGTCAAAGCCTTTTTTAACCTGTACCTGTTTGTGTCTTTGGATGTCTGGTATACTCAGTCAGCTCCTCTCTTGCCTTAGTTCTTTGAAAGGATGCATGTGCAAACATGTCTCCATGCTTTTACCACTTCCTTCTCTTTTTCTGCTAAGGAGAAGTGGGACTGCACCACTGGGGATTTCTACAGCTTCTCTTGTTTTGTGATATGTGATGTCACTTTGCTAGGTCTCAGTAGAGCATGCAGGAAACGCCATAGTTGTTGTGGAGGGCTTGGCAAGGCAAGCAGGAACCTCCCCATCTGCAGAAGGGTGCACGGGCTGCTGTGTCTGAGAACTGCGGAGCTTTGGTACGTGAGAGGGTGTCCTGCCACCACCGAGCTGAGGGAGAAGTGCAGAAGCTTTGTTTGCAAGCCCAGAGAGGCACTACACACTCTTGATAAACATTGGTTGCTGTTGTTGGAAGGTTATAAACTTTGATGAGTCAGAAGAGAGAGAACTTCAATTCTGCAAACCCCAAGGATTTGGTTCTTCCCCTTTCCTCTTTCCCTGAAATACACACCTTGCACTATTTGACATGAGAGCCTGTTGATATTTATATCCTTGCAGAATTATGACATGTTTATGTAGCTCATTATGTCACTGTGAGTGTATAGTACATCCTTCTGTATTCATGTGTCTGAGATGTACCATACAGAAGTATTTGTATGTGGGTATCTCTGGATCCGTGAGGTGAGGATGTGTGTGCGTGTGTGTATGTATATGTGGAAACTGCTGTGTGTTCTGCCTTCTTCCTGACATACTGGTTGCTATAGTGCAGTGATCTATTTGTGAACACCCAGAAGATCACTGCTATAGTTAAAAGAAACAGCGTTTCCTTGCCATAACTTCCTGGGCAATCTCCTCTCCTGAAGTGCCAGCGTTAACTGGTTAGGTCAGGTTCCCTGGGACTCCAGGAGTGACACTGTAACAGGAGCTTTCTCTAGTTTGTTGCTTTTTCCCCACCAGCATATTTAACAATATTTAAAAATAGTTTTTCTATTTAAATCTAATGCATGCCTATTATTCACCGTACATTTCAGCGCTTCAGCCATCTTTCTAACAGGCTGTCGAGCTGTGCAGCGTGTCGTGGCATGGTGTCCTGTGTTTGCTCCTGTAATATGTGCCATTCTCCTGCTCCTGCACATACATACACACAAACATTTTCATCCACCTGCCCAGCCAAGGGAAATGTAGGAGACTGAAGCGGCAGTGCTGGAGTTCTGCCTGAACTGCTGTAATAGTCTTTTTTTTTTTTTTTNTGAGAGAGACTCTCTGCAGTATTTAGTGTCCAGTTGTACTGGCTCTGAAGAACAGCAGCGTCGCAATGCCCCCTCCTGCTGATATAGTGAAGGTGGCTATTGAATGGCCAGGTGCCTTCCCCAAGTTAATGGAAATAGATCAAGTAAGTGCCTGTGTACCTGTGCTCAGCTGGCCCTTTTCATGAATAAGTTCTTCTCTGCATGTTTTTCTCTGCATTAATGTTTACTTCAATGCACGTACACTTTCCTATGAGTGTATGTGGGGTAGAAAGTGTTTTTTATAAGGGCTGTAACCTTCTTTCTTTCTTACTGCTTAAGGCTTTTTATGTGTTTGTCTGGTTTATTAATTTGCTTTTTCTTTCTGAACAGCTGCTTGAATAAGGCATTTACTGCTTGTGTGACCCTCTTAGCACTTTTGTGCCTTAGTTTGTTCAACTGTAAAATTGTGGTAATATTGTTACCTCTGGGTGGAAAGTCTTCAAATTTCTAGTCAGTGCTTTGCATTTAGAGTAGAATCATACTGAATGGCTGCAGCAAGTGCAGATTTTGGAGCTTAAGTAGTGATGCACTCTGGCAGGAGGATCTTTGTTGTTCTGTTCAGGAACCTCAGGGGTTGTTCTGTTTACCTGGTTAGTTCTAAAGCAATGGCCCCATGGATGGATGGGAGGCAGTGTGCAGAAGTTAACAAATTCAAAATTCTGAATTAAAAACTCTTTTCAGGAGATTGTGGTGGGGGAAACAAATGAAAACAAGTTATACAAGGGCCGTGCTTTATATTCTGGACGTCTCTGAGATTGTTGTGGCCGATGAACCTCTTTAATATTTAACAGCTTACCCTTAACATCTTGAAATCTTGCAGCATGTTACCTGGTTAGAATTATTATTATTTCTGTAAATAGTGTTCAGACGGAAGAAAAGCATTTTATAATATCCTTAAGGCTCTGGTGTGTCTGGGGACTCAGTACATTATAAAGGTCTATTAGAGAGGAGAGCATTTGAATTCACACTGAAAATGTATTACTGAAATGGGTTAGTAATTTCTCCATGCAGTGCAATGAGTTTCACTTTTAGTTAACCCTTTTGTGGCACATGCCTGGGAAATTCCTGTGTGAAATTTGAAGAAACGTGGTACTTGAGGGTGGCTGTAATCACAGCAGTATGATTTTTAAGTATTCTGAAAGCCCCCTTAGAGGAAAAGGGAGTTCCCAAGTGAAACCAAACTTTGTAGGTTGGCTTTTTGACCTGCCAAAGTTTTCCATTTTCATTTGCTGAAATGTTTCAGTGAACATAGAAATCTTTTGCCTTCTGCAGTGAAGAATGTTTTACTTTTTTCTTCCTTTATTACAAATGATAGACACTGCACACTGTATTCAGGGAAAGATGCACGTTAGTCATGATGAACCAAGTACAGGGAACACAAAACTGAAAAAAAACCATTACGATGTCTCCTTTCAAACAGCAGTAAAATAATACAAAAATTATTTGGTTTAATTTACAAAAAGTTTAAAGTAACCTCAAAACCCCCTCATACCTTATCTGTAATATTAGCTTACTTTCCTAGTACCTTGTTTTTAATTTTATTATGTAAGACTTGAAGGAGACAAGGAAGATCAATGCTGAATTATATTGGGTAAAACTCCTCAAACACAGCCTGCCAAGTTATCTGCAAGCTTCCTCAAGCCACTTTGATGGGTAGGAGGAGGAAGAAGAGGGAAAGTAGGGCCAAAAGGGAGAAGACTTAACAGCAGCCCACTTCTGATGGAGAGAGAAAGGAAAATGAGGGAATGAAATTTGAGAGTCTCATCCCTCCCCTTTCAGACATAGGAAAGAAATATCCCTTCCTTCTACCCATGCACACAAACACGTGTATTTACCTTTTTCAAGGCTGGGAGCAATGTGGGAATGAACCTTGAAAACATATAGGGTGATGCATACTTTGGAGCACATGGCTCTGCCTTTGATTCGCTTAGTGCTAACTTTTCCTCAATCTGTTTCCCTTAAAGCAGCTATTCAGTAGAAGAGCTGTAGTGGAGGAGATGATTCATCCCTCAGATGGCTAGCTGTCGGAGCTGATAAAGGGGAGGAGGGAGAAGGATGGCAGAAAAGAGAAATGACTTACCCACTGACCAGACTGCACTGCAGCCAGTGCCTGTGTCCCAGGTGGGATCTGCTCATTCAGTCACCATTTGACATATATTCAGAAAATCCTAAAAACTTTCCATATTGGTTTCTTCTCTCTCTTTTTTATCATCAAGAAAAACACTATTTAAATGAACAGCACTATAATATTACTTTAAAAAAAAACAACAAATCCCCATCACTGTAGCATGATGCCAGTTCTTTATCTTTCAGGGTACTGAGGCCATTCCAAAAACTAAAGTACAAATACCATATAAGAAATCAGAGGAAAATCTGGGAGGTTTTTTAAGGTTGCTTATTGCATATACTTGGAAGCACTTATTTATATTCAGTTGCACATTATTCTAAGTTACTTGCTGTGTTTTGCATGTTTTGCTTAGCAATGAAGAGAGTATAATATTTTCAAAGTGAAGAAATGTCACTGCGAAACCAGAACTATTGACAGTGGTGTACTGGCAGGTGTTGGGCCTTAAAAGAGCTCATGAGTACTTTTCCCACCAAGTGTTATTAAACTTTACACTCCCCTTCAGTTGCATTACTTCTGACAACTTGGACTTCAAGGAGGCACAGAGCCTTTTCAAGTTGAGGCTTTCCACTGCATTTCTGTGGGTTTGTTAACTTGGGTTCACCAATGGTGGTTTTAAATTTAATCACGCAAAATTAGTCTCACTCAGTTAGAGAGATTGTGTGCCAGAAAAATTAATATATAATTAAGTGCCTTTTGGATTTAGCCTCTGTGCCTGCTTCCAAGGAATGTAAAGAGAATTTTCTGCTCCTTCATTGACATGTGCTATTTGATGTCAGGGTTTTACAAGTGTTTTTTTCTTGGAAAGTTGCTTTAAACAAGGAGGGAAAAACTGTCTCTTGTTTACTGCCCTCTTTCCTTTACCAGGTGGGAATTAATTCAGTTGCAGTAAACCTGGCAACTGGCTGGTGCCTGTACTCATTAGAACTGATTTTAAATCATGTTCTTCTTGACACTTGGACTTGATTGAATTCTGTTACTCTCTTCCAGAATACTTGGGGTTTATTTGGGTTCCCCCCAAAATTCCATCATTTTCCTAAATTATAAATTAGAAAAATAGCATCCAGACTCTTCCCTCCTCCATAAATCTGTACTAGCAATATTAAAACTGTGCCCCAAATTGCTTTTTAATATGAAGACTTGATTGTGGCTTTAAGAACAGTGTGTATCATTGATCTTTCATGCTTTAGTCTTTCTGTCATGTAAGGGGAAGAATGGAAGTGAGTTGGTGTCTGAATTTGCATTGGGATCTTTTTGTGGACGTTTTAGCAGTGCAGTCTGGGGAAGAAACAAATGGTAGATGCTGACTGTCTGTTATCTTCTTCACTCTTCTTGCTGGTTATTCTAGAAGATGTTAAGAATAGGACTGCATAGCATCTGTACAGGTGAACCAGGATGCTGGCTAGTCTATCCTGTGTTCTCTTTGTTTGTCCCAGAAATAGTTATTTCATAAGAGGATGTTATTTCTTGTGTTCACTGAAAGCCTGCATGCTTTAATTTGTGCCCATTATGTATAATTCTTAGCTGTTGGAGTATTTTTACAGCACAAATTATTTTACGTAAGCTAATGCTGGCTTTAGGTTACCTGGATACTTTGTGGATTTACAGTTACACTGTTCCTGCTGCAGGAGAAGCAGCTTCCATGAGAGGCACGAGATGGATATTTGGGGACATCTATTTTGGCTTATCCCGTTCAAATCCACTTGTGTGTCTGAACACAAGTTGTACTAAAACCATATTTCTCGAAGCTTGGGGATGAACTTCCTCAGCCTTGGAGGTACACAAGGCTTTCCTATGGAAAGGAACAGTTTATAATTAAACTTGGCCGTACAGCCTCTTCCTTCAGGTTTGCTTTTACCTATGAGATCATTAAAGATGGATTAAATTAGCATATGTGAATCTTTACATTAGCAAAAAGAAATGGAGGGTGGGGGAAGAAGGAAATCTGCATTTTCTTTTCAAAGCATAAATCTCATACAGTGAGCAAAATTTACAGGAGCATTGTCATATGACAATTTCATGTTAATAGAAGTGCAGCCATGGGTAGAGCCATGGGCTGCCTTACAGTAATGTTCTCTCTAAAGTTAAGATTTACTCAGCAAGTTTATCTTTTAAGAGTCTCTTTCAAGTTGTCTCTTCTCTTCTGCTTAGTGTCATTTTAATTGTTTTTTTGTCTTCTTCATGGAAGTCCTTGTACTTCACTGTATATTAAAAGGTCAGCAGTAAGGTTTTGGTTTTTTTAAAGGGAGCTTTCAAACCTAAATCTGTTTTCAGACCTAAATCTGGACCCTTGGGGATTGTTAATTGATTTAGTGCAGTGTTTCTCAAACTGTGGGGAAAAATGAAGTTCAAAAGAGATTGTGAAATGCTTAATTAGAGAAAAGAAAGTGGCACATTACTTCTGCCATGTGTGTAGACTAAGAATAGATACAGTTTCTGCAAGTACTGTCATTAGTAATAGCAGTATACCGAGACAATCCTGGCATCATGAGTCTAAATGTGTGCAATATTAGTGAGCACCACCATTGTTCAAGCAGTGATCAAGACAGGGATATTGATGTCTCACTGTCTCACCCTACTGTGAAGTGTCGCTCTCTGTGCTTCATTCTGGCTCCAGACTCTGACTCCCTCAAAACTGAGGGGTTTAGTTCTTAAGGGATTGAAGGGAAAGGCTCTTGCCTCCTTCCTACAAATCTGCAAATTTATATGAACTCTTACCCAGAAAGTGTAATGGTACTGCAATAACTGGAACTAGTGATGATTTTTGGTATGAATATTGCTAAGATTTCCAATGTTAGTGCACATCCTGAGTTTATAATAAAGGGAAATGTCAGTGCCTTCAACAGCTGACGAGATCTCAGTTTCTTGAAGATAGAGGACTATGAAGCAGCTCATCAGAAGAGGGGGAAAAATGAAATCTAACGCTGACTTGTAAAAACATTCCCTGCCTGGATTTGCTAGCAGCAGCTCCTTTCTGTCTGATGGGAGAAGGAGCCAGTGCTCAAGGCCTGCCACTGCAGCTGTATCTTGGCCATTCTGAAGGAGGATGTCAGCTGCTGCTGATGGAAGACTTGCCCAAAGATGGATGAACCAAAAGGTGGCTATCTTTTCGAAAAGAATTGAAAACCACTTCATTGTCTTAAGCCAGTTTGTTAAGGGTAGAGCTTGCTTAAAATCCGTATTTAAGTGCCAAACAGATGTTTTTGGAGTTTTATTGCTCCTTGTACCTGTCATATTTCAGCTTCACAAAATTGAATATCAAACTGATCATAAAGCAGGTGCTCACTGGCATATAAACATAGTGAAAATATTATTAATAGAGCTGCTAAAGAAATCCTATCCATTATTTTGATGTGATTTTTTTTTTTCATTTTCTTTGTTGGACAAATGAAAAGTCTCAATTTTTTACTTTTATTTATTTTGTAAAAGCTGTTCAGCAGCAAGAATAACCTTGGAAACAATAATGCAGATGTTTTAGTGCACTGGATATAATTCAATGCACTGACACACTTGTATACATAGACAATGTTTCATTAACATAATAAACCAATTGTTAAATACAATGGAGTTTGAAAAATATGATTCCTTTCCTTACAGGGCTGGAGGAGTCATCATTAGAGCCTCAGTTCTTTGATGTGGTGGCAGCCAGCCAGCATGGATAAAATGGGCAATGTTATTGTCACATGTTACATTTTATTAGTCTGGCTTGTCCAAAGCCACATTCCCACTGGCTGGCTGGAGTATTTCAAAGCTGCAAACTTATGCCCTGTGGTGTGTGTGGCTGGGACCTCATCACTGAAAAAGATATAAAAACTCCCATCTTAGTGCTTCTGTTTAATACAGAGGCAGCAGCAAGGACTGGTAGATGGAAGAGGTAATAGCTGTGCAGAAAGTTTAGACATTGTAAAAGCAAGGGAGAATAAATAGAAATGCTTTGTGAATTGCAGTCTAATGGATGCTATTTATGCTTTCTACTTGGTGCTATCTTCTAGGTTAAGAGCCATAAGTTCAATGCAGTAGACAGGGGTTTGTTGGCTGGTTGGCTGGTTGTTTTTTGTTAAATAGAAGTGCAAGTAGAGCCAGAATATACTTGAGGTCTACAGAACTAATATCACAGTGTTCCTGATATCCAGCATAAAGGATGTTCAGAAAGTATTATTTTTAGAAAGATATAAAGCACTTTTTAAATTCTCTCCTTGATTTTTGTGGGGTTTTTTCCATTGGTTGGTTTGGGGTTTGGTTTGACTTTTTCATGTCTGATTTTACTAGCTCCATAATTCTTGCCAGAACCTCCCTGTTGGAGCCTGAATTTTGCTGCCTGCAGCTGATGGCATTTTCAAGATGAAGGCTAAACATGACTTTAAGGTTGTTGCATCCATAGTTTTTTTTTAACTATCAGCAGGAGTCCCTGCTCTTAAATTAATTCTGCTCTTATTTATGGGAAATGTGTAACAACAAGATTCCTGAAGTTATGTACTGATGAATTAATTCAAATTCTGGCCAGCTGGAGTATCCAGGCACACTTTATGACTCAATTATATTCTAGTTATAGACATACAGATTGTAATACGAAAGAGAGTAATACCAAAAATCCCACAGTATAATTTTTTTTCCCTCATGGAGAAACTTCTGCCCTTGTAGGCCAGCAATGTGTCAGTCATGAGCTGGGGGTTTAGGGTTTCTTCAGTCAGTCTTGAAAGGCATGCTCTCCTAATAGGTTGTGTGAAGAGCCACATCTTAAAGCCCTGCTTTGTATTTAAAAGTGTATTTTGGCTGTATTTTAAATATATGTGGTGAGAATGCTGCATGCAAACGTGCTGGAATCCACAACTGTGAGTCCATATGTGTTTTTTAACTTTTCAGTACTCTTGATAGGGATTTTTAGTGTTCCTACTTATAACTGAGAAAACAAGGAGTGTTACGGCTTGTTAGGACACTAGAAATGGGATAAGAAGTATCTATAAAATTCTGTTTATGGTTTTCTTTTTTTGATTGCGTTTTTTTTGTTAACAACATTATATTTTGCTCTTCCTTGTTGTACAGTCAATGTAACATCCTAAACATATGATCTGTGGGTCAATGCTTAGATCAGGTGAAATGCAGACTTAGGCGTGAGGATCTCTTTGGGAGTGGAAGGGAGTAACTGAGGAAGCTGCAGCTGAGAGCAAAGGGGGAGAGGATACAAATACCCGGGTTTCCCTAAGTCTTGTACACTCTGTGGAACTTCTATTGCTAAATTTATACCAAGGTGTTGCTACTGACATGTTAAAACTACCACCACAAGGCCTGTGAACTGAGCTGAAAGAAGTTCTCTCCCATCAGCAGCTACACTTGTTCAGGGTTTTGCCTGTCAGCTCTGAAGTGAGAATGTTTCCAGCCCTGGGCTGTGTTGCTGCACTGGCACAACGGTGTGGTGTCAGCCTGGCCTTGGCTGAGTGTTATGGTCTCTTCTACTGTAGCACTGTGGTGTCCCTGTTCTTCAGGCATTCACTCTCCGTGGTGCTCTTCTGGGTTAGAGAAATCTTCTCTTTCATCTTTTACAGATGCCTGATAATAAGTTAACAAGTCTGGTCTCACCAGTATTCCGTTGTAGTCAATGAGGAGGGTTAATTCCCAGAGTGGTTCAGAGCAGGTTGAGAAGGCTGAAGCCCAAAGCACTCCAGCATCACCGACTTTCAGAAGACCTTGTTTCTTACCCCACAGGAAGCCAACGTTGAAATAACGAGGCATGGAACCAGGCGTCCTGGCATCTGGTGTTTGCCATCAGTCCACTGTGGACCCTGGTGCATGACAGTAACAGATAAAGCCTCCACTGATTGTGAAAAGAGGTGTTTTTCTGCTTTTTAATAGCCATAAAATAACTTTAGGGCTGAAAAATTTATTAGTATCATGATAGCATTAATTATAAGACAGAATGTTGTATTTACTGACTTGAAGTTCTGTTTTTTGACAGATGCACAGGTCAGCAACAGAACTTTTTTCCTGAATGCTGTTTCACACTAACAGATGTGCTGCATCTGCTATTTTTTTCCTTAAAGACAGCAAAGTTAAGGGTTTTCTTCTTAACTTCTGAAGTTAAAAGATGTCAGACAGGGAGAGGGATATCCCCATCATTGCCCAAAAAAAAAAGACCCAACAAGCAGAAACTAACAAACCAACCTAGCAAAAAGAAAAAGCAATGAATCTCTGTTAGCCATGTGAAAAGGAAAGATATTCAGACTTTGCCTAAAAGAAACCTGTCTACAATTTCCTGGTATTGCACAAAGTATATCAGAACTGCACATGTAACACAGGTTCCCACCTGGATTTAGGCTTCTGTCCTCTTTACAGTTCACACATGCACATACATATACACACACATGCTGTTTGATTTGGAAGTGCTTTAAACCCAAATTAGAGTACTACTGGTGGTTTGAACAGAGAGCTTGGTCAGCAGTGATATACTGGATATTCTTTGCTGGCTTTTGCTCATCCCATGATTTCTCTGACAAAACAGTGGTCTGGACTAACCCAGCTTACAGTCTTGCACGGCTGTGCTTATTTCTTCCTGGTGACTGGTTCCCTGTGAGTTCTTCATAGGGATAGGCATGAAAGGATGAAACTGGTGAGGAAGTTGGAGTGGGAAATCTCAGTCTGTGTTCCATAAGTTACTTTGGAAATGCTACCAAATATTACACAAGTAGCGAGGGCGGGTTCTCCAGAAGCGTGAGTTGGGGCTGTCTGTGCATCCCAGCACACAAAACATGGAGACCAGACTGAGATACTTGCAGCTGAGGTCAGAATTGATGACCTGCATGGTGGATGTCATTAGGGCCACACCTGAATCTTGGACACTTGTGACAAACAGTCAATGCAGATAGAGCTTTACCAGGTGTGAAAATTCACACTGGCTGTAGTGCTGCCTGTGCTCTGTGTCATTGTAAGGATTCTCCCCTTGTGTGCAGATCAGTCAGTCACGATGCCATAATGCCCCAGTATCACTTAATTTCAGCTATCAATCTAATACCTACCCTAGGAAAATACTTTTATTCTAACCAATGTGTTCAGTGCAGATACTGTGTTAAGTTAGCTGAAGGTGCTATCTCTGGTAGGGATCATGAAGTTTACTTTGATCTCTGTTATTTTGTACATTAAAGCAACAGCCTGATCTTCTTGGAGCTTTAAATGAGCATCTCAGCATGTGAAAAAAGCTCACTTCCTTTTTTTACAAGTCTAGGAGAAGACACAGAGACAAAAACCCAAAAAAAGCAGTAGCACAAAATACTCATTTCTATGAAGGAAAAACTTCAAAATAGTTTTGGACTGATTGTAAGAAATTCTTTGAAGTACACTGACTAGTAAGGTAAATTTGACTTTTTGGAAGTGTAAATGCAACAAAGGTAAGTGAATTTTCATAAACATAATTTTATTAAGATTAAGGTAACAAGACCTTCAAATATTTGCTCTTTGACATTTGGCAGATATTTAGAACTGGGGAAAAAAAAAAAAGTGACTTTGAATGGCCTGCCAAGTGGATTTACTCTGCAGAGAATGGAAATAGACTTTTACCTCATTTTCCATGGTTAAAAAATGAAAAAAAAAATAGAATATCTCATTTTTCTTTGTTTTCTAGTAGTGCTGTGGTCCTACAAATGCAGTAGATAGTCATGTCCTGACACTGGTTCCCAAACTTATTTTCGTGTCTCACAGGCTGCGTCAGGATTCTGGGGGTGGCTGTAAGCCAGCTGGGAAGGGCAGCGGGAACTGGGCACTCACCTGCCTGTCACTCCCAGAGCAAAGCAGGGTTCTGCTGGCAAGGGGGCCTGGCTGTGCAGGCAGGGTGACAGGGCTGCAGCTGCTGCTGCCAGCTCTGTGCTCTGCCTGCCAGAGTGTCCCTGCAGCACTCTCTTGCCAACCAGCCTCTGCCCAGGAGCGTGCACAGAGGGAGTCATGGCAGCCCTCTCCTGCTTGCAGTGACACCCTGCTTGTGAACAACGTGCTGGTCACAATTTATCTCCCAGCTAGGGAAGGGGAAAGAATTTTTTTCTGGAGACTTATACGTAGAGGGAGTGCAGCCCAAGGGATTATTAGGAGCAGCAGCTTATTAGTAGTGTAGAATAGGCAAAGGGGGTAGGAGGTGAATGGGATTGACAAAGAACATAAAAGTTGATGATGTGGAGAACTTAGAAGTACCAAAATAATGATTTGAAAAGTAATTTAATCCAGCCTTCACAGTATTTATATTATTGCTAGTTTAGGTTGTTAAATTGTTTTTTTGCCATAGTTTCTAATGGGAAACTATAGGTCCTATGGGAAATAATGGGAAGAAAAAGCTTTTTTTGTCCTCCATTATATTGAATCTGCTAGCTGGTTTCTGTTTAGTTTGTAAAAGGAATTAATAACCCAGATAAAATTTTGTCAAAATATGGAAATGTCAGAACAGGACCTACAGTAGCATCCTGAGGGATGAAGGGGATGCAGCATGCAGAGCTGTGAACTCTGCTTGGCAGCAGTTTGCCTACAGGCTGGCACTTGTGTGCTGAAAGGCAAACTGAAGTTATCCAACTCCAGACAATGCTGTGCTCCATCTGTCCCTCCCCCCCCCCCCATCTTTTT
>VYXD01002488.1:177519-190557 GCA_013397195.1 Hylia prasina
TTCCCTTTCCTTAAAAGTAGAAGAAATAAAGCTGTTGGAAGCCAGGATAACTCTCACAGGACTGCAGAAGCTGAAAAAACCCTCAAGAGAGGAGGATGGCAGGTCAAAGTAGTTGTACATAAGTGACACACTAATCCAGACTGAGGAATGGACCAGTCCAAAAAAACTGGGGGAAAAACCCACTTTTTCTCTCTGGCATGATCCGCCTGATTTGCTTCACAGCCTGGCTGCAGCTACAACTGCAGCAAACAACTGAGCCAGGGCAATAGAGAAGCTGCTGTGGGGAAGGGACATGTTCCTGCTGGAGAATGGAGCAATTTCCCTCTTCTGCCTTTTCTCCCACGTGCTGCTATTTGCTAATCATTTAGGTACATACCCAGGCAGATAATGAAATCGGTCCTGGTGAAACTATTTCCCCCCTGCCCCCTTCCCCTGAGCCATCATTTAGTTTGATTAACTTCCTTGGTGTGGATCATCTTGGGCAGTCATGTGAAAATAAAAAAGGCAGTGAAAGAGGAAGGAAGGAAACCAAGGACTGAGACAATATTGTAAGCAGGAACAAAATGCTTCCAGCAGGTGCTTTCATTCATGTCTGATTAAAACAGTGTTGTGTTATGTTTCTGCCTGTTTATAAACTGGCTTCGTTGACTGCACTGTTGAAATAATCCTTCCCTGATCCTGACCTGGCCAAGGAGTTCTGTCTCTGCCTTTATGACTACGCAGTGGTGAAGCACAGAAAACAAATTCAAGGGAAAAATATTTCTTCCTTCACATAACATGCCCTGATACTGAGCTTGTTTTTTCACTTAACATTTTCTACAAAAATTAAAGGTAAAAATCTTATTTTGACAATTGTGTTGAATTGTGGGTGGGTTTATGGTGAGTTTTCTCTATTTTGTTTGCTTTTTAGTAATTTGGTGAACGGTCATTATTGGAAGTAACTAGAGAGGGGGATCCTATGATTTTTAGGTGATTTGAGAAGTTTTTGTGAAGCAACAGATATGTGTGACTTTGTATGATCACTCATTATTGGGGGGAAAAGACTCAGCGGTCACTCAACTGGTGAAATTTGGTGTGTTTCTTTCTGCAGGCAATTTCATCTATGGTTTGGTACATAAAAGTTCATTTTCTCTTAGCCAGAAGTCTTCTAAAAACACTTGTGTGTGCACCCTGTGTTTATAACAATGTTCAAAGCGTTGCAACATTAACAGGCTAGACTGTTTTCTTCTTTTCTATTTTGGGACCCAAAGCAAGAGAGCTGTTTTGAGTCAGTCCAAATGCTCCTGTGCTCACAGATGTAGAGAATAAAGCAGAACTGATACATCTGGGATTTTAACACCTTCCAGGTGGTGTTTTGTCAGAGGGGGACCTGCATGTGTGCACTTAAGAGGGAGGATTACTGTCGTCATATGACCATCTCTGAAAGGAACAAAAGAAGGTTTAAAATTATTGAATGTCTTCTGGTTTCAGATGTCCTTCCTGGAAAATGCTCGTGTTGATATCTAAATCTTCTGTTTCTGTTGGGTAATGAAATACTGTGTACACAAAAGACGCTTTTGATTTCTCAGTTGAGAAACTGGATTTATGTCATATGGGCTAAGGTTGACAAAATATAATTCATAATCTCATAATGCGTATGTCTAGAATTGTTATCTTTATCCCTTTATGAGACCAAAACAGCAGAAAATTTTGGGATCCATTCACACTTGATGTTAAATAAATAATGAAATGCTACTAGTTTTTTTCTTTGCATTTACTGGCTTTGGAATCATATTCTCAGAGGTATTCTAATGTGGTGATTTTGCTTTTTTCTTTTTTTTTTTCATTCACCAGAAAAAGCCACTGTCCTCGATAATAAAAGAAGTCTGTGATGGGTAAGTTCTGCTGTATAGTACATAGCAGATACAGTGCTTTTTGAAGTATTAAACCAACTAGGAGATAATTTTTCCCAGAGAAAATCTAGATATCCTGTATGACTAGTTGTTAGTTTCTTAAATCTTTTTGTGCAAATTTTGAATTTGCAGTGCATTTTGGATCAATTGCTTGCAAGACAAGGCTCCTAACAAAGCAGCTCCATCATGTGGGGGACTCTCATTTTGACTGCTTGCTTCCTCTCTGCACAGAGATGCATTTTGCCAACTCACTTTGGCTTGTGGTCCCTGCTTTTCATGGGTTAAGGGGCTAAAGCACTGCCTCTGACTCTGAATTTTGAGCATTGAGTCCAGTGGGTGCTGTAACCTGGTCCAGTTGATGTGACTATTCATATGAAACTGAAATGTTAATTGCAAATTCTGCAGTATGGACTAGTAATTGGCTAAGACAAATACCTTGATTTAACTTTAATGGATTAATTAAAAAAAGCTGTTTTAAGCAAGTGCTACCACACAGGAGAAACTAGCTATATTCATCAAATTGCTGCTGAGTTAAAATTGTAATATTTTATGCCTAACGAAATATATCAACTTAATGCTATATCCACTGTGTATTGTATAAGCTAGCATAAATTTCTGATACTGTACTTTTTTTCTGGTCCGATTTAGTGACTTAGTGATCTTGCTTACTGCAAAAAAATATCACTAAGATGTATTTGTACTGAGGTTTTCCCTTTGTAAGCATGCTTTTAACTCATCATTGAAAGCTATGGAAAGGTATGAGAAGAATGGGAAATACATGGGAATGACAGACACTTGTTTGGTCATACTAAAATTATGTAAAGGGTACTTTTTGAATAATTAAGATTTCATTTTGTGATTAATTTATTTTCATATTTCTAAGGTGGTCTCTTGCAAATCATGACCAATTTGCACTGCAGCATGCTGATAGTTCTAATTTCTACATCACCGAGAAGGTGGGTAAATTGTTCAACGCAATTCTTGCATAGCCGATAAAAATATTTTCCACAATCACTTATTTTAAATTAAAATATATAAAAATATACTTTTCCTAATGCAATGCCACTGAGATGGTAGGTACTGGGAGACCTGATTTAATGACTTTTTAACTGATTTTGTCTGTTAGGAAAAGCAAGTAAAAGTTTGAATGTGCAAAGTCCCTCATGTCAGTTGAGTTTAAGACTTGAGCATTAAGCCCTTCAACTTTGGTATTCTTGTGTGTTTAGTATTCTGGTAACAAGTGATGTACAGGAAACTGAAATATTTAAAACATGAAGCTCTTTGAAGTGTGAGGAGGCTTTCAGTGCCTGTCACTTTCCTTTTCGGCTGAGCAGGTAGAAATAAGTTTCAGTGTAATATTTACTACTCGCTCCTGTCTGCTGTCTTGTCCTTACCCAGTCCTGTAAGTTCTGGTGGCTTTTTTTTGTTCCCATGTAGTATGGCAATAGGTGATTCCTCAAGCGTTGCAATGATTTCAGAGTAATGAAAAGTCTATAACTGTAATAAAAATGGAATGTCTAGTATAAATATACGGGACATGCTCATCTGAATGGGACCAAGTAGAATATTCATTCCTAGCATAACTGGTAAAATTGCTGAAATTATAAAAAAGGTTATTTGGAAAGAGTGTACGTGTAGTACTGCAGAGGTACAATTTCTAAGCTGTGGTGGAAGGACACTGCTTGAAATCTGCTGAAGTCCACATGCAAATTTCCTAATCTCGGTGGATTCTGAGCTAAAAAGACCTGAGTTTAACTCCGTAGATATAGACACCTCTTGCTCAACTTGTTATCAGTTTAGTTGGACTTGCTCTTAAGTGGAGGCATGTCTTGGTTCTGTCTTTTGCATTTTACAGTTCTTTAGGATTTGCTAATACGACTGAGACATGAACCGATTTTTCTCTTGCAGTAATTTATACCTGCACCCAAAAAATACAGAAAATTGAGGCACAGTTAAACATTTGGTGGGTTTTTTGGGTTGGTTTTTTTTTGTTTGTTTGTTTGGGTTTTTTTTTTGTTTGTTTTTGTTTTTGTTTCCCTGGGCTCTTTTGTTTTATTTTTGTTTGTTTATTTTTCTTGGTTTTTAACAGACCAGTTTCAGTTTTTCGTTTAACTGCTTGTCACCCTGGACAACCTTCTCAATAGGTCCCTTTTTTTAAAAAAAAAAAAAAAATTTTTTTTTTTGGATCTCCTTTTTTTTTGCTTGTGTGTTGTTTTGGGTTTTTTCCTCTCCTTTCTTTACAAGTTTCAATTGACAGACACTTCAAAGACCACTAGAAAGAAACCTGTTGAAGTAATTACTGACTTAAGTGTTATGCCTCCACCGAATTAAATAGTGAGATTGTTCTGCTAATTGCCCTCAATGGTCACACGGTGTTTTCCAATAAAGCAGACACAACTGAATTTGCCTGTTGGCATTTAAACTCTGTGCAGTGAGTATTTCCAAGAAGGTGGGATTGAGTGAATACTTCAGCTGTTTGAAGGTCTTTGTCCTGATGCAGTTGGAGGGATATTTCAGGCTTTATCTCCACCTTTGGTGGATAGGATTCTGCAGCTTTGGAGAAGAGAAATGTTTTCTGTTCCACATAAAAGAGAGTCTGATGGGTTTTGGCTGCCTTTAACTTGCAATAACGATGGAAAATTATGGTCTTCTAGGACATTTTGGATTGTACTGCAGAGAGGACTTTGAGTTTGTTTACTCCCTACTGGAAATATGCAGAGTGTCTGACTCTGAGTCACATAAATAAGAGAGAAGAGCTCTAAATGCCACTAGAATTACTCAGATGTCTGTGACTTTCATTAGATATTGTTCACTGTTTATAGCTGGTTGTTGGATAGTGGCTGTGAAGGAAGGCTTATATAGGCCATCACCCCTGCCACATACTTTCCTCCATTTGTGCTCAGTAGGATATTGATGCTGAATTAAAACATGAAAATCACCAGGCATTAGGAAAAACACATGCAGTTCAAGGAAGCTACAACACTTAGCTGTTAAAATCCACATTGCTTTAATTTGATTTTTACTAATGGACATAAACAGAGCTTTTTTTGGGACAGTGACAGCTTCTGGTGAGAAATACTTTTCACAGCTCTTAAAGGTGAACTGTATGTATGCAGATAACATCTATAGGTCATGTTTCTGCAGAGACTGCCTTCCAGGTAGAGATGCCTCTTTAAAATATCACTATGTTTAAAGTTACCAGAAAGAAAAGCAATTAGTGAATTCTTGTATACAATAGCAAGAAGCTTTGAAGTGAAAATGTCCCAAATATTACATGGCTTACAACTGTAGTTTTGTTTTTGGTGGCAAACAGCCCATCTGTGTTTTGGCTGTCATATACAGAACTCTATATCTTTTGTAACTGGACCTATATTTCCCAATTATACCACGCATAAATAAAAACAACACCCAACCAGTTCTGTCTCTTAATTTATTTATGTTTTGGCTGTCTTATTTGGAAAAATGCCTCTACAGAAGTAGCAGTAACTCCTTCAGGCAGTATAAATGAGGTCTTTTAACAAATTTTGATTCAGCCAGGGTTCCTACTAGAGATAGGCTTATCACAGCAGATGCAGTTTTGACTGCTGTCTCTGAGGTCATATGGTATGGCTATATCTGTGCCCCTGAGGAAATATTAATTATGTCTTTAGGCCTTTTTTTCTAAAAATGAGAGAAATAGAACAAGAGGTTATGCGGACAAGAAAACCAAGCAAGCATAGAGCCTGAGCTAAAAACTCTCTGGTATTCTGATCTCAAAGTGTTTGATTTTTAATTATGTTAATAGGTGTGTGGTTTTTTTAAAGGCTTTGCTTATCATGAAGGAGCATTTCTCTGGTAGGTCAAACATCTAAAAGCCTGACTTCTGAGTCAGGATCTTATCATGCTAGATACTGCAAGATAAGAATAAATAAGTCACCTTTGCTTCAGTCTATCCAGGCTGTACCTGAATTAGATGCTAGTGTACATCAGGTGCAATGACTCAGGAACACTATAGTCTGGGGGAGATCAGGTTTAGGAAAGAAAATGCTATATGAAGCGTAGAAAATGGCTACTAATATATGGCTACTATAATTCTGTGTGCTATGTGTGTTCCCTGGCTGAAAACCACAGGTCAGATAATTGTTAGCTGTGTTCCTCTGCTGGCACGAGCAATGCAGGGACAAACATTGGAGTGGCTGATGCTGCACCTTGGTGGGCATGGCTGGTCCCTCCTCGCTGCTCACCCTTGGCCTTACAGACCATGGCCACCTCTAGATCCATTTGTGGATCCTGTGTTTGCCTGGGGAAGGATGGTCTTCAAGCTGGTTTCACTGCTGGATGCAGAATGTGGTTGCTCTTAACCCTCCACCTGAGGAAGTCTCAGAAATGAAGGGTTGGCTGCTGGTGCTGAGGAGTTCATGAGCCAGCACTGAGCACACAGTGGTGACCGTGATGGCATTTTTTTGTTGTCTTTTAAATACAAGGACATTTCATTCGTCTGTGTATTGACTGCAACCCATTTTTACGGTCACAATATTTTGTGTTTGTTTTTCTTATATCTGATGGGTCAGAAGATTTCCTGTGGGTTTTTCCCCCTTCTTTCCAATCTCCCACATTTCCTTTTTATTCTTATTGCTTGAAGTGGAGGGGAGCAGACACTGAGTTTACTCCATTAGTTTTGGGAGACTTTTAATTCTGTTTGGCAAGAAGAGCTGCCCCACCTTCCTTTTGTAGTAATTATTCAACTCTGACTGCTGTGTTTGAAGATGGGATATCTTTCTAACCCCCAACTTCTCAATGCTGGGAATCTAAGTGAAGTCCTTGGTGCTTACTTTTTTTTCAAAGGTGATTTTGCTCTTGACCTATATTTTGCAGAACACAACCTGTAATTGTATATTCATGTGAAGTTCCACCATGACTTTACAGGCTCCCTGCGTGGGAGTGCATGCAAATAACAGGACAAGAAATGAGCCATTTGTATGGTTGGGACTTTTTGAGTTTTTTATGTTTTTCATATTCATCTTTTTTCACTGAGTAATTGAATTTCAGTGAGTTGTAAGAAAACATTCTTGATAATGAATTTTTCTGATTCATTGAAGGGCCTGGTGCTTCTTAAGCAGCTGAGACTGAAGAGTAGCATGAAGAATGGGAACTGGAGAAATGTACTAGGCTGTTTCATTTTCCATTTTCCATCACTCCTGATAATAATATATTTATTAATAGTGATACATAAATGGTAGATTGTAAATTTGACCTGGATCAAACCATGCCCCAGCTTTCCCTTTTCTCTGCCACTTATATATTTCCCACATATTTCTTACTATTATGGAGCATCTGCACAGCCCTGCAGAAATTCCCTAAAGTATGTGGCCGTGCTCCTGCCTGCTTGATGGATGCTGGTAACAATGCCCTGTAGACTATAGTAAAATCTTAGAGAACACTAGTATATTTTTCAAGTGAACAGAAGAAAAACTTCAGCATCCATACACTAAATCACTTTCAGTCCTCCTTCATTCAGGCTGATTTCAAGAACAGTGGTAATGGTTATCCTTCTTTTAGTTCTCTTAGGACTCTTTTTTGTACAACTTTTGGTCTATACTAAATTTTCTAAAGAAAAGAACTTTGTCCTGTCCACCTGTTATACTTTTTGGCCCCAGCACAAACAGCTTAATTCTTCTGCTTGCTTCCTATTAAAATATTACTTATGATAGTCTTCTTTTAGTTCCTTAGTTCCATTCACTGAATAAGACCTGCTGAGATGGATCAAGTGGAGTGGTTTTTTAAAAATCTGTATAGATATTTTCCTGAATTAAGTTTGTAATTTTGCCTCACATTTAATGATTAGAGAGGAAAGGCACTGAAAAGGTTCAGCTTTCAGTTAGAGCAATTGAAGATAGGTATGGCATACCAGGGGCACTCCAACTGTTTGGGTTCAGCTCATGGCAACCAGTTCTGTTTAAGATTTGGCTAACAGCAAAATACTCTTTGATTCATCTTTATACTTAAAGAGCAACTTATTTGGATGGGTAGTTTTCCAAAGTGCAGTGAGCAGACACAACAGGTCAGCCCTGAAAGAGGATGGTTCTGATTTCTTCTCCCCTTCCTCAGAAGATCCTGCCACACTTTAGTTTTAGGTGGTGGCAAGGAGGAAGTCATGTTGTGCCACTTTAATTCATTAAATTTGCTTAGTAAAAAGGCTGCTTGATGTAGGGATGAGGCAGGGCTCTTGAATCATGTCCAGGAAAAGCCTGTAGACAAGAAAGAAGTAAAGGAAAGGTGGGAAGAAGAATGGAACTTTGCTGTTTTTTAACAGCTGTGAGCTGTCCCTCAATTGTTTCTGGAACTGGCTTAAGCTGACGTAGAACAAAATTTTGTCAAGCTCTAACTGTAGTCAAAAATGGAAAAGTGATGTTTTACCTACGGTTCTTCTGTGAGTGAGAGGAAGGGCACATGAAGGGTGTAGGAGTGGGATTTATGTCCTAGAGGAGCACAAACACCTGCAGGCTTTCCCTTAAACAAGTCTCGGTGCTGTGGTTTTAAAGGTGGTTCTTGCAAATTGAGCTGGCCCACTTTCCCTGCTTATTCCTGTCTTCTACTGTGCAAACCAGGCAAACCTGACAAAATTGACAAAATTTTCAACTGGTTTAGTTCCGTTGTTGACTGATACAGCTGCTTATGCCACATCTAACAATAGTAGGAATGAGCAAGATGTTGAAAACAGTACTCTATGGTAGCAAACTGTACAACTGTGCTTTGATTTGTCAAAAGTGAGCCACACTGTGAGCCACAGTCTCGGCTTCAATGTTCAGCTGTTCACTAAGCATCTGCTGAAGGAGCCACTGCTCCTGTGCTGACCCTCAGTGGTGTTATGAGTGAGTATGGTGGGTAACCTGTGCTGAAGAGCTGACTTCAATTTGATAATCCTTACTTGGGTCTGGTGGGGTTTTTTTTGTTTGTTTGTTTGTTTTGTTTTTTTTTTTTTTTGTTTTTTTTTTTTTGTGTGTGTTTTTTTTTTTTGTTTTTAATACTGTAACAGCCCTGTTCTGATTTCTCCACGTACCTTACTAAAAATTGTATGAACACAGCTAAGTCAGTCATTTCCTGATGTTTATTTTTCAGGGTGCAGCTCTTCTATTGAAACTTATCAGAGGATGATAGGGCTGCTTGTCATTGGCCCACCCCTTCCGTGTTGCTGGTACAGCTGTGCTGTGTGTCTGTGTGTGGTTGCTTGAATTGGGGAACTGATCCAGCCTAAAAATAAAGTGTGTAACTTCTTTTAATGTGTCAGAAGGATGTCTGCCCCAAGTGTAATACCACTGCTGCTCTGCAGAACAAGTGGTGCTTGGTAATGCTGTCCTTGTAGATCACTCCATCTGCAGATGGGTAAATCATGCAAAGTTTGGTCTTCTTCTTAGGATGTGGTTTAAGTGGCAGTCAAGTTGGTATTTCTGTGGGTTGCTGGAGAAATAGGTAGTTGATCATTCTTTTTCTACTCTGTTTCTTCCTTCTCTTTGCTTCACTAACATCCTGGTGACTGCTGCTGGATGGTGAGTTTGTTCAAGTCAAGGATCTGACAAAAGAAGACTCTGTACTCTGGAATATTTTTTATTTTCCTCCTTTTTTATGAATGAAGGGGAGAGGAAGTGTTAACTTTTTAAGCTCTGGTGGTTGACTGTGTTGCTGCATGATGGTAGATCCGTTGTGAGGGAAGTGTTGGGGGATATGTACTGGAGGGATATCTGCAGAATTGTGCCTCTTGCAGGTTGTAGAATTGCACTAGCTAATGTACAGCTGCACCACTGGTCTAACTTGGTTTATTTATCAACTTCTGTAATCCTTGAATAGAGAGACAAATACCATGCAGAAAACATCCTCTTTTTAGAAACTTCAGACAAAATACTTATTTTTTTAAGGAAAATGTTATAATCAAATTATAACATGAAAAAACAGAAGACATTGTCCTTTCTTTTCAACAGCTTCCCAGAAAAGAAATTTTATCACAAGATTAATTTCATCAGTATTTCTTCTAAAACAGTACAATTCTGTCATGCCAAGTGGTACAATGTTGGTAATTACCTGTATCACTTAGCTTACATCTCTTTAAATATTTTCGTGACTAAAAATAAACTTAAGAAATTCCCTACCAGGTCAGCCAAATGAAATCTCATCGCATAGTCTGTCTGCAGCTCTAGCAGTAGCAAATGCTGTTCAGGGTAGTGATCTGATGATGGTTTTCAGTCTCCTTATGCTTACTCAGTATTCCTGTTTGTTGTACTGCAAGTGTTGGAGGCTGCACCTACACTTAGTCTATTTAATATCCTGCATAAAGGCTATGCCACTCTTTCATCTCTCCTTGAACCTGCTGATAGGGTCTGCTTTCATAAGCTCTGACCGCAGCCTTGAAGAGTTTACTGCCTTCTGAATGAAGAGGTGTATTCTCTGTCTGCTTTAAGCTGAACCCCTACCGATTTCATCAAGTGCCCCTAAGTTCTCATACTGCAAGGTTTCATGAAAAACAGTTCTGCATTCTGGTTGTCCACTACATTCTTTTCTGTGTCCTTGGTCCCTCCTGGTGGAGGAGACCCTGCCCTTTGAGGCAACGGCTGAAGCCCATTGGACAGTTGCCTTTCTCTGCATTTTCTCAGAAACTTCTGTGCCCTTCCTAAGATGTGAAGATCAAAACTGCACTCAGTGTCCTCTATGTGGGTACATGAAGTTCCTGTGCTGTGGCAAAGTGATGCCTTCTGTCTTGTTCCTGGTGCCACCTCTGATGACACCCAGTGTTTACTGGATCCTGTAGCTCACTGAATCCATGCTTTAAGGGAGATCTGCCAGCAAGAACTTTGCTTCTCTTTCCTGAGCTGTTAACTTAGTAATGACTCTATAACACTAATATTTTGTGTCATTTTGTCCTTATTTACAACTTGCACAAGCTCATCCTTGTGGAAATGTAATGGAGTCATAAACTTAAAGTGTATTTCACACTCTAATGTTCTGCTGTTGTGTCCATATGGAGGAAGGTGCAACAAAATAGCAGCAGTATGGAAATAGGGATGAATCTATTACTAAAGGCAATAAACACAAGAAGAATTTTAGATTTCTTGGCTGTTATTGTCCAGGGTAAGTAGAGAAGTCTGAAGAAAACTGTTTGGTCAGGGTTAAAGAGCAGGCTTAGTGAGCTATAACCATGGGAACCAATGCTTCTACGTCTTCCTCAAATATGTTAAGAAAATATTCCATTCCAACCAGTTAGAGCTGAATCTTGAGGCATTTTGCTGGCTATAACAGATAATGATAAGACAAATGTGTGGCAAAATGACCTATTTTACCTGATAAATTTACCGCAGCAAAGCTCTTAATAAACAGCTTCACTCTTTTGATAGCATTTTTAGAAGTAAATTTGCTTACCTTCATCCCTCTGCATGGTTTGGTGGACTCTAATACTTGAGGCCTGCAAGTGTCCTGTATGTGTTTTAGGCAAAGTAGTCTGTGGCACAGAAAAGCAGAGCTTTGAGACTAAGCAGAATCTGCTGGCAGATAGTCAAAAAAATGTAGAATTGCTTAGGTTGGAAAAGATCTTCTAAGATAATCAAGCAAACCATTAACCTTGCACTGCCAAGTCCACCACTAAACTGTCTCCCCAAGTGCCACAACTTTTAAATGCTTCCAGGGATAGTGACTCAACCACTATCCTTGGGCAGCCTGTTCCAGTACTTGGCATACCTTTTTGTGAAGAATTTTTTCGTACTAGCCAATCTAAAAATCTGGTGCAACCTGAAGCCATTTCTTCTCATCCTATTGATTGTTACTTAAAAGGGAGTGACCTCTACCTTGCTGAGCTCTGGGAACCACCACTGGTGACCAGCTGCTAGATATAACCAGCTGGATGTAACTCCACTTGTCACCATCCTTTGGGGTTGACAATCAAGTCAGTTTTTTATCCAACAAGCAGTGGACTTGTTCAAGCCATGAGCAGCCAGTTTCTCCAGGGGAGTGCTGCGAGACAGAGTCAGAGGCCTTACTAAAGTCCAGGTGAACAACATCCACAGTCTTTCCCTCATCCACTGAGCAGGTCACTTTTGCATAGGAGACCAGGTTAGTCAAGCAGGACTTGCCTTTCATAAACTACTTCTGGCTGTGCCTGATCATCTGGTTGTCCTGTGTGTGCCTCATCGTGTCACTCAAGGTGATCTGTTCTATGACTTTCCCTGGCACTGAGGTCAAACTGACAGGCCTGTAGTTCCCCAGATAAGTTCTAGTTGAGCTTTGGCCCTTCTAATTTTCTCCCTGCATAACCTCAAAGCACCCCAGCAACCCTCCTGAGTGTGCTGCCCCTTCTTCCAAAGGTCATAATATCTCTTCTTTTTCCTTAGTTCCAGCCAAAGATTTGTGCTCAACCAGGGTGGTGTTTCCCACTGCTTGTCTTGCATTGACCTGCTTCTGAGCTTTTAAGATTTCCTTCATGCAAGATGTCCAGCCTTCCTGGGCTCCTTTGACCCTCAGGACTGCCTCCCAATGGCTTCTGTCAACCAGGCTCCTAAACAGGCACAAATCTCCCCCCTCAGAATTCCTGGATAGCAGTTCTGCTGACCCTCTTTCTTAGTTCTCTGAGAATGGAGGACTCTGATATACAGGGCTACCCCACTGCCTCTTCTTCCTTGCTTCTCCTGCCTTCTGAAGCATTTATGGTCATTTTGGATCCCGTTGCTCCAGCTGGTGAAGTTAGAAGGCAGAGGATCTGAAATCTGAAAGCAAGATGAACTTTCCAGGTATCCTCTATTTCCTGTTGTGCTATGTTCTTTGTGTGTCTTCATGAAAGTATTTAGTCTGATTGAAATCTCATCTTTCATCTTTAGTCTGATTGAAATCTCATCTTGGAAATATCTAGTCATTAGAAAAAATCATCTTGTGATATATTATGTCTTGCTAGATTAAATTTTGCAGAGGGGCCTTATTTGTATCCTTGATAAAACTGCTGTCTTTGTCCTGGGTGACATTTATAACAGATCTATTTTCCTGTTACAGAGTGTTTTAGTGCCATTTTGGATAGTACCTTTTCACTAGTTCTTTCACTGCTCAGGATGAAGCTTTTCTAATACAGAGCAACACCATGAACAATATCTACCAACTTGATGTACACTTGAGAAACAGGTTGGGAATATTTTGG